>VDFB02344038.1:0-94001 GCA_007258455.2 Sequoia sempervirens
GTTTAGACAAAGGAGAAAATATTCAAAGCCAAATAACTCCCATGTAAAACCCTAAACCTTAACCCCTGACAAACCAAGAAGACAAGAGGAAAAGCATTTTGAACCAGTGGAACATGAAATTTCTTTGAGAGTTCCACCAGTGGCTCCAACTAGGGACGCATGCCTCTCGCAAGCATGGCGAGATTTTAGATCTCATGTTTGAAGAAGACCAAGCACAGGGACACCAAAAACTAAGTACTTTCCCAAACAAGGCAAGAGGAATAGACCAAAGCAAACCAACATATATACAATATTTACAGGACTGTACAATGTACATAGAAAAGAGCATATTTCAAGATAAATATGGCTTCAAGATCTGTCCATGTACTGGCATGCCTAGAAGTTCACCTATTAAGCTCTGAAGCAAGTATGAATCTTCCCCATGTGTGTTGGATATCAGATAAGGGCCTAACCATAATTCTTCAAAATTTCCATGCTTACCCTTATCCTGAGCCCTTGCATTCCACACTAGTACCATACTGTCCACCTCAAATTTTCTAGGAGAAGCTTTCTTGTCATGCAAGTGTTTGAATTGCAATTGCATCTTTTCATTTTTGTTATGAGCTTCTCTTCTAGTTTCATCCAGTTGTACAAGATTATCAATCCTTTGTTGCATATCATCACAAATATTCTCATCATACTCCTGCAAAAATTTGTACATCTTTAGTATATTTTTTTGTGGTAGCCTAGCATCCAAACCATACACTAAACCAAATGGTGAATGGCCAGTAGCTTTCTTCACAGTAACCCTGTCAGCCCACAATGCCAGCTTTAGCTTTGAGTCCCAAGTCTTCTTATTCTTTTCAATCACTCTTTTAATGATATTCATTAGGCTCTTGTTGTTAGATTCAACCTAACCATTCCCTTGAGGATGGTAAGGGGAAGAACAAGAAATCTATATACCATTCTTCTCAAAAAAATCATTGAACTCTTTTGACTTGAAACACATAACATTATCAAAAATGATCTTCTCTAGAACTCCAAATCTAATGAGAATGTTGTTCATCAGCAAGTCTATCACAACTTTACTTGTTGCCTTTTTTGTGGGGATGGCTTCCAACCACTTTGTGAAATAATCAGTTGCAACAAGGATCCATGAATGCCCCCCACTATATTTTTCTGATATTTCACCAATGAAGTCTATACCCCATTGTTGGAAAGGGGCCTGAACAAAAATAGGCCTAAGTGGAAAACTCCCTAAAAAACTTCAATTTTCCTGCAAACCTCTGGAAAGCATTACAAGTCTTGAAAAAAATTTGGGCATCTTTAAAAATAGTGGGCCACTAGAATCTTTCCCTCAAGATTTTATGACCAGTTGTCTTTTCCATGTAATGGTCGCCACACACTCCACTATGCAATTCCTACAAAAGCTCTAATGTTTGCTTGTCATCCACACACTTGAGCAACACACCATTTGGGATCCTCCACCACAGTTCATTATCAATAATTACATACTTAATGGCATGCAACTTTAGTGTTCTCTTTTCATTATTGGCCATATCTGCAAGGCACTACAAGCTTTGTAAATAATGAACAATCCTTTTGTACCAACCACATGTTTGTATATCACAGATAGGTGCAACATCAACAAATTCCACTTGATTTATTTGACTTGCTTACAAGTTAGTCTCTGCCATTAACTTAGCTAGACCTTGTCCTCTAACTAACTTGGTGATATGAACATTAATGTTAAATTCTTGGATCCTATTGATCCATCTGCACCTCCTGCCTGTAGTTTCTTGTTAAGTGAAGATGTCCTTCATTGTAGCACTTGGCACAAAGGTTATGACTATAGCTCCCATCAAAAAGGTTCTGAAATTATTTGACCTTGACTAAAGCATACACTTTGTTGGTGTTTTTTCCAGTACACCCTTAGACCTCTCTAAAGAGTAGCCAACTCTCATACTCAAGAGCCCCTAAGAGGAATGGCTAACTTAACAAATAGAGAATTCAGAGGTCTCTATTCCTGCACTTTAGGCTCTGTGGGACCTAGGAGGGTGTTCCTATTGTGTTCATTTTGATTAATTCGGTGTAGAACACATCAATTCATAGATCAATTCCCATGTAAGGTGAAAAACACAATTCACTGAAATACTGGCTAATCTTTAAGCAAATAACCATTTATTCACTAGGAACAAGAAATTATTTCAAATACATGCCTCATGGTTAACAATTTTTTAAATGAATTATGTTCTGACCTCGAGTCCATGATTTAGTATACCATTATTATCATTTGAATGTAAATACCATCAAAAAATAGATCAGTGTCCTGGTTATTGGGCAATTGAGTCACATATATGACAATCAGTGGTAAAAAAAAAATCAGCTCTGACAATAAAGGACTATTTTCATAATGCCTTACACTATGAAAACTCACTATTCCTAAAGCATAGCTTCTTACCAAATCCTTCGTAAGTTATCAAAAATTTACGGCTTTATTCTAGCATTTAATTGATTCTTTGAACCAAAACAGAAACAAGGACATACATTCAAATAAGTATTTGACGATAAACAAAGATATCCTTGATATTCCATTCATAATTTGCAAAAAAATTACAGGAGAGGAAATGCTTTAGACATAAGATTTGTTTCGATGTCAGTCATTTCCATATAACTATTTTAAAATTAGCATATATACCACCTAAAACCCAGAAAATTCAGTTGTTCTACCTATTGGTATCTTTTTTGTACCTAGTTTCTACCCTGAATGTATACCAGACTCAAAATTTGAGAAATCAGAACCAATGCAAATGAGCCATGAAATCCTTTCTATAATGCAAGGGAGCAACAAGCATCTGGTTCAAATGCAGTTACAATTTAGATATTTCATTTCGAAATCAATTTGCATTTCATCTCAAAATTCCCCACATGACAATTTACAATCACTTGTTGAATAAGGGGAAGCAAAAATTGTAACCATCATCAAAAGGGAAATACAAGTACTACCAAAATTTCCCTTTAATCACCAACTAAGCCTTGCATCCAACATCCACGTCGTCATGGAAACCCATAGTCAGCAAAAAACCCCAAAAACCAATACCATACACATAGAACAGGAGCAACCACCACAACGACCTTATCAATCAACACAAAAAATGTAAACCCACACACCACCTCTCTCTCAACCAGCAGACCGACCAACACCAACGCCAAGCCCAAAATACACGTGCCCACTTTGCTTTATTGCAGGAGATGGAGAAGAAACTTCTGCTCCCTCCTCGTCCTTATCTTTTCTTGGCACAAAACCATCACACCCACTTGGAGTTTTGACGGAAAATGGTGGTACCGACAATGCCTCCATTGTCGGGACTACAACTTGGTTCAACATCATGAGATATTGCTTGTAACCTGAGTCTGTCTCCGTCACACTCTCTAAAGGGTTGTCTATAATAGCAATTGGCGAATTATGCCTCCCATAAGAGCCGCGTCCATATCTTATCTTCCTGCGGACTTCAGAGGTGAGCGGTGCAGGCTCCTTCCCCTTTTCTTCCACCTCTGCGGCAACACCCTAGTATTTTAGTTTGCTGCTGCATCTAATGGGAATACATTGAGCCTTCTCAATAGGGGTATTTTCTTTTGCAAATGGAGCACATTCAGGTGCCTCATGCTCACGTACAAAAACATTATCTTGAGGGCCTCTGTAAATTAATTTTGGGTGACCTAACAGGGACTTTGGAAGCGACTGGTTTACTCATTTTCGCCACCTGGTAGCTTCTCAAACTCATAGTCACACACTCCTCATTCTGCACAAATTCAGAGAGATACCAACTGCTGAATACAATGGTGAAAATAGCTATCACTTCATATGTATTTATTGAGCAATCCTGATGGTATTTTCTCATCAACTTTTTCGTCACACAATTGAAGAAGCAATTAATTGTTGGTGTTGATTACTTCACTGTTAATCACCTTGGTACCAGGAGATCAGCGTACTATTCCTCATAATAGCTAGGAATTAATTCCTCACATGCACACGGACTTAATTCGATCATTCTTGAAGAGAGAACACCATTAATGCTTAATGCTTCACTAGTTGCAGAACAAAATGACTATCACATGTGTGTTTTGAATTTTGAATATCGACCATCAATATTAGAATGAGATGATAAATCGAGCAGCCAAAATGCAATCAAAACAAGTTTGAAAACCCCATACCCTGGCTCATCATCTCTTGGGCAATGAGAAGATGTTGATTGGGATCCATGTCACTCATTCCATAGGATCCACCATACTCCGCATGGTGATAAAAAAATACCACGTGTCAACAATTCGTGTACCTCGCAAATTGTTTGGCAGACATTAATAAAATACCGCGAGGCATGCAAAAAATGGCCCAGATTACATCCAGAAATTACACAATGACTGTCGATCTCACCATCATCAGTTACTGGCTACTCATACATGGGTTGAGCTCCATACGGCGGGGACATGCGTCAGTATCTCCCGAACCTTGCACGCTTCATGACGGCTCTCCAAAAATGCCCGCACGGTGTGTGATGGGCGGTAGGGATTGAATCTCCATATCCAACAGTTCACCTTCCTACACACCCTAAACATTAGTCATAAAGAGGGGCCATGACTAGGCCAACGATAATAAGGTCCTTGAGGATGACAACTTAAGCCCATTAAAAATATTTAGCCCAACTTTATAAAAATTTGGTGCGAGACCATGCGCGAAGAGACTGACTTTCCTACTTGAAGGGGTTGGTAACCAAACATGTTTGAAGGCTTAGGTTATGACTTAATTAACTGGCGACCGATAGGAACAAGTCACCACAAAATTATAATCATTGAAGGGTTTTGGAATAGGATGTTTGTGAAGTCAAGGTTTACAAACCAAAACCTATAGCTCATCCTAGGTTACAAAGCTCAGACATCGTGATCTAAGTCATAATTTTTGTAAAATTTTGCAAGATATTTAGAAACCCTATCACACTTGCTTTTCAATCATATTATACTTGAGTTTTGCAGCCTGTAAAGACTTACTAAATAATGCAATGGGTTGTTCAAATCCCTCATCATTTTTTTGTAACAACATAGCAACAATAGTATGGAAAGAAGCAAAAGAGAAAATATGCATTGGTTTAGAAAAATTAAGAGACTTCAAAGCTAGAGCCTCTTTGATAGCCCGATTTATGCTCTTGAATGCCTAACTAGGCTCCTCACTCCAAACCATCTTTTCTCCCTTTTTTAACATTTTGGAGATGGGTCTTGTAAACTCTGCAAAATTTGTTACAAATCTCCTCAAGAAGTTGATTTGACCAAAGAATGATTGAATGCCTTTTACATTCTTTGGTTGAGGAATCTTGTCTATGGCAGCTACCCTCTCAGGGTCAATTCTCACTCCTTCCTTGGACACAATGTGCCCCAACAATTTTCCTTCGGTAACTCCAATGGCACACTTTTTCGGGTTGAGTGTCCATATTCTAATGCTCTAATAAATATCTTCTCCAAGTGCATGCAATGGTCTTCTTCTTTCTTGGAGTAAATTGTCAAATCATCCTGGTAAATTTTCAAGAACAAGTCAATAAAATCATAAAAGGCTACATTCATAGCCCTTTGGAAAGTAGCACCTGCGTTGGTTAAACCAAATGGCATCCTGACATACACATAGGTTCCCCATAGAGTTGTAAATGTAGTCTTGTACTGCTCAAACTCCTTCACTTTTACTTGGTTGTATCCAGAAAAACTATCCATCATAGACAATAGCTCACAACCAGTTACTTTTTACATGGCTTCCATGTCTGGCAGTGGATAGTTATCCTTCAATGATGACATATTCAAATTTCTAAAGCCCACACACAATCTTATATCACCATTTTTCTTCCTAACTAGCACTAAATTAGACACCCATGAGGAATGCCTAATAGGATTTATAATGCTAACATCCCTTAACTTAACCAATTCCTCCTGCATTTTCGGAGCTAAGGTTGGATTGATGGGTCTTTTCTACTGCCTGAAAGGCTTGGCATTTTCTTTCAGAGGAATCTCATGTTGGAATAATTCCTCTCTATATGCTTTTAGGTCATCATACGACCAAGCAAAGACGTGTCTATATTTTCTCAATAAGGCAATCATCATTTCCTTGATCTTGGGTTTCATCTTTTTTCCCACATATACCTTTTTAGGGGAATTTTTAGTCCCAAAGTTCACTTCTTATAGATCCTTTGGATGGGTGGTAGTTGTTTTAACCTTTCTTTTTTCCTAATTATCAAAGACCCTCTCTAATGCCACAAGGCCCTTGGGGATCTTATTTTTCTTCAACTAAATGATTTCATTCCCAAAGACTATATCCTTACCATTTATATTTTCAACAAAATCCCCAAAGTCAATCTCTTAACTCTCATATTCATCAACACACTTTAAAAACTTTAGAATATCTTCATCATCGTTGAAGATTTTCCAATTATATACATTATCAGGGATTGATGGCCTCGCTTGTATTTCAACCTTAGAGATACTTGCAAAAGTTATATCATCAAGTCTAAGTGCAATGTTTACAAGCAAGTCAGACACTTTGTTCTGACCTCTCTCCATCCAATCGATTCCGAACGCATCAAACTACTTAATGAAATCCCATACAACATTTCTATATTGTTTTAATTTGTTATTCTTACATGCATACCTGGATCTTACTTGGGATATCACCAACTCATAATCACCTATCACCATTAACTTCTTTATCCCATGCTTTTTAGCTAGCTTTGATCCTAGTAACAATGCCTCATACTTTTCCACATTGTTTGTGTAGACAAAATTCAAAGTGAAAGAAAACTTATATGTGTTGCCACTAGGTGACACCAGCAATATACCTACACCAGACCCTTCCTTAGAACTTGCACTGTCAAAATACATCTTCCAAATTTCGTCCTTATCAAATAATCTTGTAACTTCATTATCTATGGGTGCAAGGCACCTGTCACTTTCTCTTGGTAGCTCTTCCACCTTAAACTCACAGATATCAGTCTCTACAAAGTGAAATCACATCATCCTCAAGAGCATGCTCCCGCATATGTGGTACTTTTGGTTCTCTAACCACTTGGAAATCCTTACCATCAATAGGAAAAGTAGTATAAGACATATCACATTGCATGCTACCCCCTATGGAAGCACTCAATTTCCTAGACAGTAGCATCCCATAGTTGGGTGGGATATCTACCACCACCACACTCATCTTGAACTCTTTCTCTCCATCCTTTGTTCTTTACTGGTTCCACTGGGGACATTGCTAGTCCAATGTCTCTAGTTCAGATCTGGTACAGTTAGAGTCTGTAGACAAAAAAATTGTCCTCTTACAACACCTGTCTCGACATTACATCATTTAGGCATCTTGTAGCATGCTTTGCCCTAGGTAACCATGTCATCATCTATTTAATTAAATAAATTTTATTTATTTAATTAAATTCATATCATTTCCATCCATTCCTCTAATGTTAACTAAATAATTTATATTATTTAATTCATTCATTCATAATCTATCCATTCCTCTAATGTTAATTAAATAAGTTATATTATTTAATTAATAAAATCATAAATTCAACGTTAATTAAATAAATCCAAAATTTATTTAATTAATAAAATCCTAAAAAGATCTCACTTTCTTTCCAAAACTGAACTCATGTGATATTTAATCAATTATCCTTCTCATCTTTTTCAGGGTTTATTTCCTTTAAAAGAGAATCAAAATCTTTCTATCTTTTTGAAATCTTATCTCATCGCGTCATATTTCCTCTTTTGTCAAAAATCAAATCCTTATTGAATCTTGTAAAATCTTATCTTCGTCAACATCGAAAATCTATAAATCTAACCTTTCATAAGCCATTTGAATTGGATATTCTTCAGATATTCTCATTCTGTCAAAATCATTCCTCCATCTTTCATCCATTTCTATCATTCTCCATCATATCAAGTCGTTATGCTGCAAGAGTGAGCAATCAACATCCCTCCTCTATTGTCAACCCTTCGAAATCTTGCATCCTTGTGTAGGTGGAGAAGAGCAATGGAGATAAATCGAGTTGGCGCGGAGATCGGTTTGCATTTGTGCTTCGTATTCTGATTTCCTTGTTATTTCGTACTCTATTGTGCTTGATAGGAATTATTTAATTTATTGTTTCAACAATACTAAATCTGATTGATTTTTCCCTATCTACATTTGGTGAACCTGACGTGAATCATGCTCCGAGGATCTAATCATTATTTAAAGCAGGTTTTGTTTGTTACAAAAATTTGCATGTTTTAACTCTTGTTTTGTCGAATTTTGGGAGTGCATTGTTGCCGGATTTGAAGCGATTTTGGCGGAGGGAATTGCATGCACTTTTGGTTTTGAATATGGATTTTAAATCGTAAATGTTTCACGACTTACATGTCTATTCTAAGAATTATTTTTCTCCCAACCCAAATCATAAAGCTTTTGAATAGTATTTATAGTGCACCTTCTACCATAAGGAGAAGGATCTTTAGCACATTTGCTAACAGTCACTAAAACCAAGGGTGCCATGACGTGAACATCGATCCCTGAAATTGCACGCAGATCCCATGCATGCACCAAAGGTTTCAAATTTGACAAATCTTTTTTTTGAAAACTGTGGATTGATAGCAAAGCCTCATCTGGTTTCCTTAGCACAAACCAATCTGCATATATGAGAGCAAATACCTTGACGCATGCTCATGCCTTTGCTCCAAACGGGTAATGTCTTTTCTTTCTTTCTTTTTAAAAAAAAAAACTTGTCTCATAATGTGGATTCATAAATAGTCAAAGAAGACACGCCTCCACTGCTCTCGCATTTCTGTCGACATACATCCTTCTGCACGTCGGCCCCATCCAACCCCCTACTGCCATTTGATTTTCCTTCTATAAGATTCTTAGGAACGATGCATTCAACCTAGTCGGTCTGTACATATCCTTCATCACTGGGCAGATCATTATATTTCGGATAAAGTCATGCTGAGATGAAATAAACATAAACCTTTGCTAGTGTTGCATGTCCATAGTCTCTATTGCTAATCGTCTTTCTACACTTTTCTTCATTATCTTCCCCAGCCGCCCTCCACCCGTTACAGTCTAAACCCTCGCTTCGGAGATCACAACCACTGGTGGTGACCAGTCCCAATTTGCCTCTCTGCACTTCACGAGACTCTCAGTCGAAACCCTTCAGAAACCTGTGGTCGTCCATTCTATAGATTTGTATAGTTGTTTTGGCTAAAATCTTTGATCAACGATTTCTTACATTAGCTTTAGTATTAATTCAGTTTTTTATTTTTTATTTTTGATTTTAGTTTAGATTGAGGTTTAGTTAGATTTAGATGTTTCTAATTCAGATTTTAGATTAGATTTTTCTAATTTTAGATTTAGCTTTTTCTTTTTGTTTTCAATTTAGATTTAAATTTAGACCTTTCTAATTGAATTTGGATATGACCTTTTAGATTTAATTTTAAAGTTAGATTATTACTAATTTAGATTTTAAGTTTTCTCATTTTGTGTAGTCTCTAATTTAAGTTTCTAAATTTAGTTTAGTTTTTTGTTTTATTTTTCTATTTTAGTTTGATTCCTAATTTCTATTTTAAGTTAGATTTTTTTTAACTTTTTAAAGTAATTTAGATTTCTAATTTTTTTAAATCTAGTTTAGATTTTTAATAGATTGCATGTTTTTGGGAACTAATCACACTTTTTCTTGCATGTTTGTGTTTCTTCTTGTCTTGGTGACTTGTCGGTGAATCATACAGAGCGGAGCTGGAACAACGTTGGCATCAGTCACACACACGTCAAATTGGAAAGAAAATAATTAGGTGAATACATTCTAATCTTTCGTTTCTCATTAATCATTGCTTGTCAACACATTTCAATTTGGGGCATAAAATCAATCATTTTTTGCAAACACATTTGGATTTGGAGTTCTTAAAACGAATATTGTCTTCAATCACATATTGAAAATCGGATCTAAAATTAACCACTGTCTTCCTACACATCTCGATTTGGGGTTAAAAAGAAAAAGTGCTTGAACTGTTTACAGACATTTCATTTCTAATCTAAGGGAAATTAATCTTTGCGAGTGTGAATCAAGTGTGTGTGTCCTCCAAAACACCACACTTGGTTTGATTTTGTCGTACCCTTCATAGGAGGCCTGCTTGGAGCACACACCCCTCCAAGGGACGACCTCAATCGAGTGTGAATCCAAAGACACGCTCCTTTGGGAGTTGAAATCTTGTCACTTTGAGCTAAGCCCCAAAGAACTTTATACCTTTGGGAAGTGAAGGTGAAGGGTGGGTTACCCCTTTCTCCTGGCTTATTCGCAGGATTTTGCTTTCAAATTATCCTTAGTCAGCCTTGTGTAGCCTAGCTTGAGACCTAATTGTCCATACCCCACTTGACTAGTCATAGGGCTTGTTGATGTGTCTTCCATGTGTGCTCGTTTAATAATCATCATTACATTCTTCAGATTTCAAAATTCAAACTTGCTTATGTGTTTTGCGTGAGTGATTTATGTGTGTACATGTGTGATCATTCATTTAAATATTTCCAAATCAAGCAGCTAGACACCAAACACATAAAGACAAGTCACTCTACACGTTCTTCCAACACATTCATATCCAATCACTTTCATCCTAATCATTCTTCTTGGCCACATCCTATCCATTTCATCCTAATCAATCAAGTCATCGAATCTAATCATTCCACATCATCACCGTCACCACTTGTCAAAATGGTCATAATCATAAACAAGCCCAATCCTAATCATAAGCCTAAAATCATAATTCAAGGGGGCTATCCCTCTAGGCCAAATCATGAGACAAAACCTAAGCCTGAAGTCATAATTCAAGGAGTCTCTTTCTCTAGTTCAAATCATGAAACAAAACCAAAACATAAAATCAGACTTCGAGGGGCTTCTCCTACCACCGCTAATAATTACATGAATGATGTTACATACTTTGAGGAACAAATTGATGTGCAAGAGCTTACACACATGTGTGACACCATGCCCACATTCAAACACAAATCCCTAGCATCCCAACTTTGAAACCTCCTTCAGAAACTTCACCAAATAACCCAACCCCTAGACCACCAAACCATACAAAGCTTTCAAACCCTCTTCCACAATTTTCAACAAATTAAATCACCTAAAATCCAACACCTCCTAGCTCAAGCCAATCAATTCATTGCCACTTGTCAAATCCAGCAACCACAACGTCATCCCTTATCCATTCATTATCACCCTTCCACCTCATACCAATCTAATCCATCCACTTCTTCGCATGCCAATGCCACATCACGGAAAACACATGTGACTCTAAGTTCTACCTTGCAACAAGGCCAAAATTCCTCATGTTCTAATGTAACCATTGACAAGGGGAATACCAATCTAGCACATGCACCCTATAACTTTATCATACCATCCTCCAATCAAAATCAAAACCCTAAGCCAACACTTTCCACCCCTACACCTCCAAAGGATGTGACCCAAGGGCTACTAGCAAGGAATCAAACATCGCCATGTCATCCAACTCATATTCTTGAACATACAAAAGAGTCCAAAACATCATTCCAAGTCCTTCAAGCCAACCATGTCATTCACAACCCCTTGAGCCAATTCAAGAGTCTCCCCTCATAAGTTCAAGTCACCCTCTATCATGCTCCTATGTTGTTGACCATCAAGAACATGACAAGTATCTCCATGAGAAATCCCCTTCCACCTCCATTCAAATAAGTCATGAGGTATGTCAAGAGCACAACCCTAAACATGAGGAAACATTCCCCTTTCATCCACATAAAGATCAACACCCTCCCAATTATTATGATCATAACACACCTAATACTATTCTTGATCAATCTTCCATCTTTGATCAAGACCCCTTTTATGATCAAGAAGACCATGATGATCCTCTTAGACAACTTTATGCATTCCATGGTCAAGAGCTTTCTGCCTCACCCATCCATGATGCACAAACATCCACTTCCCATGATGAGATAAGTTCCTCCCAAGCACACATAGAAGATCAAACAAACACCTTGGATCTAAGTGAACACAATGATAATCAAGATCCTAATGATCCTTCATCACTCACTATCGACCCCATTGCAATTCCTCCACCATATCCTATTGGTCTTTCCACCCTCATTCATGAATTTTCCTCCTTAGAACAACAAAAACCATTATCTTCCCTTGCGTCATTTTCTCCATCCAATAAGGAACTCGTGTCTAGTGTTCCACCTACACCTTGATAGGGAGAGGGTTGGATGAGACAATCACAGTCCCATGCTCTTGGTCTCACCTTGGCAAAACCTTTAGTGTTTCTCTCCACCTTCTTGAACCTATAGGTCCTATGACTTTTTAGACACCCCTGGTTCTTCTGGCCAACCCTCCTATCAATTGCATACACCTAACCAAGCCAAACTTGGTGCTTTCTCCTCCATTTTCCACCTTGGCCCTTAATCTTCCTAAAGACCAACTAACTCTCCAAATCTTCTCAACTTGTTGCAGGGGCGTGTGGTATCCTCCAAGGCTTCAAAACCATCCCACTGTGATTCTTGTCCAATCACAAGTCTTCATTCTTTCATCGCTACCACTAAAACCTAGTTTAGGGTTTAAGAAGGGCTAGTAGCCCTTGAGCCCCAATTAGGTCTCTTACCCTGAGAAATTAGGTTATTACTCCTTCCTGCTTGATGAACACCATAAAATCACAAAAGGAACCCTGGCTCGATCTCCTAGATCTCCAAGATTTTTAGGGTTTTGGGCCTTCCCAGGCCGTACATAGGGGTAACCCTGATTTTGAGAGATTAGGGCTTTTTAAGCCTTTTCTTGGACACACAGTGAACTATTTTCTTCTTTCAGCCACCAAATGGATTGGTGATGTCTCTTGCCTCTTGCCAGACCTTTGTAAGGTCTCTTGCAATCACTACACACCCTGAGTTTCCAGTGAGTAGACACCCCTGCAACGTTGGAGATTATTTTGCACTGTCTTTCCTAACCAGGCATAGCCAGCTCGCCTAGGAATATAATTTTTGCATACTTCTTGGACTACTATAGACCCCTACTCCTATTGTATGTACACTCATGGAGTTTAGCTTCATTCCCAACAAGCCCGTACTCAAAGTACAATGGAAATGCAAGCTAAAACCCCATTGTTCTACAATTTACTAGTCAAAACTGCAAATGGAAAAGAACATAGTATTTACAAAAACTCTCTTGAAAATGAATACTAGTTAGCTAATTTTCCAATTCAATGCTACAAAAACAAACACACTACATGCTAAACCTTCCAAGATCCTTGATCAATTCATTACTTTGCTGAACCAAAAACAAGAACAAGAAAACAGAAAATTGCACACTAAAACTGTCCCTGTTCTTTTGATCACAAACTAATTACAACTTCAACATTCCTTCCAACCTCACTTCCAACTTGAGGTTCACCTTTTAAAGGTTCAAAAATTAGTTGATTTTCCCTTTGGTCGGACTTAACCATCTTCAAAGGCCAAAATTGTTTAAAAGCAACATTTTGGCTTTATTTCCCCAATTCTAGTGATTCCTAAAGAAAACAAATTGTGTAACTCATACCATCTACCCTATACTACTAAGCAACCTAGATCCTAACATCTTTTAATACCACAAACTCAAAACTTGATGGTCCACATGACCTTGAAACACAAAATTTCTTGCTAAGCTTGAAAATTTGCATAGTGTTACTTGATGTTTGATGTTGCCTAGGTGCTCCTACACCATTCTCCCCCTCTCAGCTCAAACACTAAGGAATGTAAGGAGAAATCAAGGATAGGTCAATGCCCTAATTTTCAAATTCAACTTCATCCACCCAAGTAGCCTCAGATTCATGCTTGTCCTTCCACTTGATGAGGTGTTCCATATACACCTTATGTCTTGTGGCCTTCTTCACCCTTGACTCCAAGATCTTCTCTGCCTGAGGCTTGTCCTGAGTAGGTAAGGATATGTTGCTGATGTCCTTGAAGACCTCCTTACTGTCCTGATCCAAATCCTTGTCTGTCCCCTTATACTTGATCAAATCTGCAACATTGAATACTAGTGAGATTCCTAGATCGGTAGGTAACTCCACCTTGTATGCATTCTTGCCATACTTGGCCAATATCTTACAGGGTCCCACTCTCTTCATCTACAACTTGGTTGACATTCCCTTCTGCAACCTTGACTTGTTAAGGTGGACCATGACATAGTCCCCTACTTGAAACTGCACTTCTTTCCTTGACACATCTGCCTTCTCTTTCAGTTTTTGGGTAGCCTCTGTGATTGTCCTCTTGATGTGCTCCTGAATCTCCTTCATGGTCTAACTGAAGTCTTCTGCATGTCCACTCCTATTCTCCATAGATCCAAGGTCTCTGAGCTCACAAATGCCTCTTGGGTGCATCCCATACACAACTTCAAATGGACTCTTCCCTGTGGTTCTATTTACACTATCATTATAGGCATATTCAGCTTGGGAAATAACCATATCCGATGTTTTTCCATACTCCTTGGTTAGACACCTTAAAAGATTACCCAACACTTTGTTAACCACCTCTATTTGATCATCGGTCTGAGGATGGTAAGTTGATCCAAATGACAAATTTTTTCCCAATCTGCTCCATAGAGTCTTCCAAAAATGACTCATGAAATTCACATCTCTGTCTAAAACAATGCTTAGAGGCAAGCCATGGATCCTCACAACCTCCTTGAAGAAAAGATGAGCTATATAGCTTGCATCATGAGTAGTTTTACAGGGAATAAAATAAATCATTTTACTAAATCTGTCTACCACAACATAAACACCATCAAAACTAGTCTTGGTCTTAGGAAGACCTACCACAAAATCCATGCTCACACACTCCCATGGTCTGTTAGGAATGGGCAGGGGTTGATACAAACTAACATTGCTAGCTCCTCCCTTAGCTTTCATGCATACAACACACTTTTCCACATATCTTCTAACATCTCTTGCCAACTTAGGCCAGTAATAGAATCTTTGTACTAGCTCTAAGGTCTTATTGATGCCAAAATGCCCACTAAGACTACCATTATGCTTTTCTTGAATCATATTTTCCCTCATTGACCCTCTTGGAACACATAACTGATTGCCCTTAAACAACAACCCACTTTGCAATGTATACTCAGAATACTGGCTATGAAAATGATTCTCAAAATCAGAACATACCTTGTAAGCTTCTGAGAAGTCTTCATCCTCTCCATATAGATCCTTGAAACTCTCTATGCCAATGCTCTTGAGCTATATTTCTTGCACTGTCAGCAATCTCCTGCTTAATGCATTTGCCACCTTATTTATTTTTCCTTTCTTGTGCTTGATGGTAAAAGTAAAAGCTTGGATGTATTCCATCCATTTCAAATGCCTATTACTTAACTTCTCTTGAGTGTTGATAAAACTGAGTGCTTGATTGTTAGTAAAGACCACAAATTCCTTGGGTAGAAGGTAATGCCTCCATTTCCTAAGTGACTGAACCAAAGCATAAAGTTCCAAGTCATAGGTTGAATATTTCCTCTTTGCTTCATTTAGCTTTTCACTAAAGAAGGCTATAGGCCTACCTTCTTGACTAAGTACTCCTCCTACTGCTACTCCACTTTCATCACACTCAACTGTGAACAACTTGTCAAAACTAGGCAATAATAGAATAGGTTGAGTTGCCACTTCTTGTTTCAATTTCTCAAACCCTTTATCAGCCTCTTGAGTCCACTTAAACTTTGTTTTTAGACAACCTTTGATAGTATCTAGGACTGGTGCACATATACCACTAAAGTTCCTTATGAATTTTCTATAAAATTGGGCTAATCCATGAAAACTCCTTACCTCTGTTGCTGTGGTTGGTGTAGGCCAGTTTATGATGGTTTCCACCTTGCTTGGGTCCATCTTTAATGAGCCTTTGGACACTACAAAACCTAGATACACAAGCTCTTGCTTAAAGAACTCACATTTCTCAAGATTGATTTCCAACTTCTCCTCTTGTAACCTTTTAAGAACCATCTCCACATGCTTCAAGTGTTCTTCTGTTGTCTTACTGAAAATCAGTATGTCATCAAGATATACTACCACAAAGATCCCTATGAAATCCTTAAGCACTTCATTCATTAGTCTCATGAACGTGCTAGGGGCATTTGAGATGCCAAATGGCATCACTTTCCACTCATATAACCCATCATTGGTCTTAAAAGCTATCTTCCACTCATCTCCATCCTTAATTCTGATCTGATGGTAGCCACTCTTGAGATCCAATTTTGTGAAGAACTGAGCACCTCCAAGACAATCCATCAAGTCTTCAATTCTAGGAATAGGAAACCTATACCTAATGGTGATCTTTTTTATTGCCCTAGAATCAGTACAAAGTCTCCACTTACCTCCTTTCTTGGTTTCTAAAACCATTGGCACTGCACATGGGTTGATGCTCTTTTGAATCAATCCTTGATCCAACAATTCTTGCACTTGTCTAGCTACCTCTAGGTTCTACTCAGGTGTAAGTTTGTATGCTGATTTGTTAGGTAGAGAAGCCCCTTGTATAAAGTCAATTTGATTACTTATTGCTCTCTTTGGTGGTAAAGTTGTAGGTGTACCATCACTGACTATACTCTTGTACCTATCAAGCAACTTTTGGACTGCTTTCGGTAAGACTGTCTTTGTAGCTTTGTCTTCCTCTTTAGACTGCAACACAACCACATATCCCTCATTTCCTTGGTGTAGGTCCTTAAGGAACTCCTTGCCACTGCTCAACATGATGTTTGGTGCCTTTGACTGTCCTTCATCTTCTTCTGACAATGACTGCAGCTTGAAGGTTCTTCCATTCTTCTTGAATGAGATGGTGTTCTCCTTTCCATCATAAATGGCACTTCTATCATATTTCCATGGTCTGCCCAGTAGTAGATGGCATGCATCCATGGGTAATACATCACAAACCAACTTGTCTGTATAGCCTCCAATTGAAAATTCCACCTTTACTTGTTCATTAACCAAAACACTCTACCCTTTGTTCAACCATGTGACCTTGTAGGGATTATTGTGGGGTACGTTCTTTAATTTCAGCTTAGTTACTACCTCCTCTGAGATTATATTGTGTGTTGAACCTGAATCTACAATGACTTTGCACACTTTTCCAAGTATCTTGCACCTTACTCTAAAAAGAGCTCTTCTTTGTTTAGGTTCCTCTTTGACTGGCTGCCTGATCAAAACTTTGTTAAACATCAGATTCTCTCCAATTTCAGATTCTATATGACTGATCTCAGTTGCCTTAGGACTCATGGTGTCCTCTTGTGCATAGGCCACTCTCTTTTCATTGCTTGATGAGGAAGCTTTCTCCGGGCATCTATAAGCAGGGTGACCTAGTTGGTTACAATGATAACAATTCATGTTTGCAAAATAGGAATTGCTCCTGCCTGCTCCTCTTCCTCTATTTGAACCTCCTTAAGGTCCTTTTCCTCTGTTGTATCCTCCTCTTGAAGATGTTTCACCTCCATGCTCAGTGAGTTTTGATTCTACATGATTCTTTTGATCAATGCCTCTACCTTGGTAACCACCATGATGTCCTCTTTGATCTCTTTGATATCTGCCTTTGCCTCTACCCTTAGAAGACTGATCTTGCTTCCTCTTGTTCCTTTCGTCAATCTTTATGGCCAACTGATAGCATTGGTGCACTGTCTTGGGACTTAGCAGAGCCATCTCTTCTTGGATGTTCCATTTCAAGCCATTAAGGTACCTAGCCACCTTAAGACTCTCATCCTCTGTCACATTAGACCTCATAAAAAGCTTTTGAAACTCTTTAGTATAAGTGTTTACATCTTGGTCTTTCTACCTTAGACTTTTCCTCTTCTTGTGCAATTGAATCTCATAGTCATCTGGCATGTAGGCTTCCTTTACCTTAGCAACCATTCCTTTCCAAGTTGATGTGGGATGTTTTCCTTCTTTTTCCCTCTCTGTCTGAATAAACTTCCACCATGTCAAGGCTGATCCTCTCAATCTTGACTTAGCAACCTTCACCTTCTAAGCTTCAGTGACTCCATCACACTCAAAATGATTCTCCATGCCTTCTATCCAATCCATGACTAGGTCTGCTTCCATCTTTCCACTAAAAAGTGGTATGCCTTCAAGTGCTTTTCCACTCAAAGCTTTCAGTGCCTTCAAGAAAGGCTCCTCCTTCAAAACAGGGTTAGGTTCAGGGGTTTTATCTTCCTCTGCAACCTCTTCTTCTTTTGGAATTCTTCCCTCAAACTGTGCACTCCTCACTGCTGCCTCAAGTTGGGCTATCCTTTCCCTCAATTGCCTATTATCTTCCTCCTGCTCTTCAACCATCTTGGCCAATTGTGCATTTGTCACCATGACGGTAGTATCACTTGACTCAACCTCTGACATATATTACTCTTTCCCAAATCTTTTGCTTGCTCTGATACCAATCTGATAGGGAGGGGGTTGGATGAGACAATCACAGTCCCATGCTCTTGGTCTCACCTTGGAAAAACCTTTGGTGTTTCTCTCCACCTTCTTGAACCTATAGGTCCTAATAATTTTTAGACACCCCTGGTTCTTCTGGCCAACCCTTATATCAATTGCATACACCTAACCAAGCCAAACTTGGTGCTTTCTCCTCCATTTTCCACCTTGGCCCTTAATCTTCCTAAAGACCAACTAACTCTCCAAATCTCCTCAACTTGTTGTAGGGGTGTGTGGTATCCTCCAAGGCTTCAAAACCATCCCACTGTGATTCTTGTCCAATCACAAGTCTTCATTCTTTCATCGCTACCACTAAAACCTAGTTTAGGGTTTAAGAGGGGCTAGTAGCCCTTGAGCCCCAATTAGGTCTCTTACCCCGAGAAATTAGGTTATAACTCCTTCCTGCTTGATGAACACCATAAACTCACAAAAGGAACCTTGGCTTAATCTCTTAGCTCTCCAAGATTCTTAGGGTTTTGGGCCTTCCCAGGTCGTACATAGGGGTAACCCTGATTTTGAGAGATTAGGGCTTTTTAAGCCTTTTCTTGGACACAGTGAATTGTTTTCTTCTTTCAGCCACCAAATGGATTGGTGATGTCTCTTGCCTCTTTCCAAACCTTTGTAAGGTCTCCTGCAATCACTACACACCCTGAGTTTCCAATGAGTAGACACCCCTGCAACGTTGGAGATTATTTTGCACTGTCTTTCCTAACTGGGCATAGCCAGCTCGCCTAGGAATAGACTTTTTGCATACTTCTTGGACTACTACAGACCCCTACTCCTATTGTATGTATAGTCATGGAGTTTAGCTTCATTCCCAAAAAGCCCGTACTCAAAGTACAGTGGCAATGCAAGCTAAAACTCCATTGTTCTGCAATTTACCAGTCAAAACTGCAAATGGAAAAGAACACAGTATTTACAAAAACTCTCTTGAAAATGAATACTAGTTAGCTAATTTTCCAATTCAATGCTACAAAAACAAAAACACTACATGCTAAACCTTCCAAGATCCTTGATCAATTCATTACTTTGCTGAACCGAAAACAAGAACAAGAAAATAGAAAATTGCACACTAAAATTGTCCCTGTTCTTTTGATCACAAACTAATTACAACTTCAACATTCCTTCCAACCTCACTTCCAACTCGAGGTTCACCTTTTAAAGGTTCAAAAATTAGTTGATTTTCCCTTTGGTCGGACTTAACCATCTTCAAAGGCCAAAATTGCTTAAAAGCAACATTTTGGCTTTATTTCCCCAATTCTAGTGATTCCTAAAGAAAACAAATTGTGTAACTCATACCATCTACCCTATACTACTAAGCAACCTAGATCCTAACATCTTTTAATACCAAAAACTCAAAACTTGATGGTCAACATGACCTTGAAACACAAAATTTCTTGCTAAGCTTGAAAATTTGCATAGTGTTACTTGATGTTTGATGTTGCCTAGGTGCTCCTGCACCACACCTAGTCCCATTGTCCATTGCACACTCCAAAATATGAACCACCAAGGTAAAGGTTTAGACCTTCATGAACAAGGTATTTTGGAGCCCATCCATGTCAAAGTCCCTCCACACTCTTATGGCCTTGGACATACACCCCAAGGACAACCTAAAGATGTTGGTACTTCCTCCATGCATCCCAAGTCCACCTCCTTTCATCACAAAGCCTATCGTATCCCAAAAACATATGTTTCCATTCCACCTCCATCATCCTACAAATGTCAAAAGAATGTGACCATACACCTTCCACCATCAACTTTTCCACCATTGCTTCCAGCTCCTAATATCCCTCCATCAACTCTGCCACCATTGCTTCCAACTCCTAATATCCCTCAATCAACTTTGCCACCATTACTTCCAACTCCTAATATCCCTCAATCCACTTTACCACCATTACTCCCAACACCTAATATCCCTACCATTCAATCCTCTTATCCATCTACCCATAAATCCTCTAAACATCTTAATCATGACCAATCAATGCACACATTGTCTAAACATAAAGCTTCCACCCATTCCACCATACCCATGGGATTCAAAAGCAAGAATTTCAATGCCTCTACCTATAAAGTAAAAAAAATTAAAGGTTATAATTCCTTAGCATGCAATTGCAAAAAGTTAGAGCAAAATCCATCTAAAAAGTTATATAAGCCCATACCTCCAAAAGTAAAGGCCAAAACTAAAATGGTTTGGGTACCTAAGCAAAAAGAAAGTAAGTCAAATGAGGCATCTACATCACAAAAATCCCAATCATCCACTTCCACCTCACATTCCCACTCTATTCAAGAGTCTCAAATTCCTAAAACCCACAAGCCAAACAAAAATAATCAAAATACTAAGTCTATGTGGGTACCTAAAACACTTCATCCACCATCTCCTAAGCAAACATCTCCATTGCTTCCTACACATCAAAAGCTTCAATGTTTATCACAGTGTGTGCAACCATTGGTCATGGTTCCCTTCCATTTCACAACAATTCCACGTACCTCCATCTCCTCATCCTTCACGCATTATCCTACATATCTCCCCCACCATCTTCCTATGGTCCATGCTTTTGCATAAACCTTTCATCCACTATTCCCCATCCATTCTTACATAAGACTTTCATAATCCACAATCTACCTAATCCATCTCTTTCATGTCATCTCTTACCAACATCTATGAGCATAATGACATTTGACATGGTCCATGCAATGACATCCATCTCTAGCGGGACTATCACCTTTCATGCAACTAGACACTTGAGTCCCTCCTATCCATATCGTCCTCCTCCTATCCAAAAATTCAAAACAAAAAAAAAAGAAAAAAAAAGTAAAGAGAAATCCTTTCGTCCAACGGTGAAAACCTGGTAAACAGGCACCCTGGATAAGTACCATGATGAAAACCTGGCAAACAGGCGTCATGTGTAGGCTGATCTTCTATGTCACTTACACTTGGGGAACAATGTCTTATCTATCCAACCTATCATTCATGTCATATCATTTCCATCCTACCTACCATCTTTAGCCATCATACATACCTATCATATTAAGTCCACTTATCCACCCTTCTCCTTTTGATCTTGACAAAGACATAGGGGCACAAAATTTGAAACATGTTTTTTTGGGTATCTCTTGATATACCTCATCCTTCCAAACAAGCCTATCATTATCCTATTGCCATAAGATTTTTCATGAATTTTTTTTTTCTAAGTCTTGTACCTAGAATGGGGAATGTTATTCCTATGTGACATAGTCTTTGGAGATCACATCCTTGCTCTCTTATGATGTATACATCCATACCATCCATCCATATATCATGAGCCTTTTTCCCATCACCCACTCCTTCATCCATCAATCCCATTTATCTCCTTGCACCTAGACTTGGTTTTCCCCTTGTCATTGGTATCTAGCACAGAGGCTACTCAAATTTTCATCCTTCGACACATCAAAACATTTCAAAAATCCAAAAAAATCAAATAACCAACAAAAATACAAGCAATAATTCAAATGCAAGTCATTCCTTAATCCATACCAATCAAGTCGATCAATCTTGTCAAATTATCCAATCACATCCTTTGGTCTTGATCCTAATCTTGTCGTAAACCAAATCAACCACTCAATCAATCAATTATCATCATCCTTGTGTTGCTCTAGGGACATGTCGCTCCCCACAATGACAACACTATCATCATCAACCAATCCATCAATCAACGATTTACAACTTGTCAGGGGCAATACCTTGTGTGTTTTTATCATTTGTGCATGCTTGCTTGCTTGCTTGTGTGTGTTATCATTTTATCTTGCACTTGTATCAAATCCATATCATTCTAGCTAATATTCATATCCTGTGTATGTTGGAGTAGCTTTTTGCACTATCCTTTGCATCTAAGGTCATATCATACCTTTTGTGCATTAGGACTTTAATGCTCTAAGTCTACTTCCTCATACGTATAGACAAGGTTGTATTTTGTTGGGGCACGAGACACATCGTCACCTTGGTCCTTATATCTTGGTGCATAACATCTAGTGCTATAGCAAACATCATGGTTTCTCACCTTCATTGCAGCATAACGTATCATTCCTCTCCTTCATCCACTTTCTATCTTGCATCATCCTGTCTATCCTTATCATTTCATTTCGAGAGCCTACCTGTGTTTGTTCAACCTGCCTATCCTCTCGAGGGGGCATCATCATTCTATCTTTCTATCATTATCCATTTTCCTCTATCCATACCTTAACTTCTTTGAAATGATGTTACTCGACACAAATCTCATCATCTCGAACATCATCTCAAAGAGGGGCAAAATGTAGACAAAAAATCTGTCCTCTTACAACGCCTGTCTCGACATTACATCATTTAGGCATCTTGTAGCATGTTTTTCCCTAGGTAACCATGTCATCATCTATTTAATTAAATAAATTTTATTTATTTAATTAAATTCATATCATTTCCATCCATTCCTCTAATGTTAATTAAATAATTTATATTATTTAATTAATTCATTCATAATCTATCCATTCCTCTAATGTTAATTAAATAAGTTATATTATTTAATTAATAAAATCATAAATTCAACGTTAATTAAATAAATCCAAAATTTATTTAATTAATAAAATCCTAAAGAGATCTTCTCACTTTCTTTCCAAAACTGAACTCATGTGATATTTAATCAATTATCCTTATCATCTTTTTCAGGGTTTATTTCCTTTAAAAGAGAATCAAAATCTTTCTATCTTTTTGAAATCTTATCTCATCTCGTCATATTTCCTCTTTTGTCAAAAATCAAATCCTTATTGAATCTTGTAAAATCTTATCGTCGTCAACATCGAAAATCTATAAATCTAACCTTTCATAAGCCATTTGAATTGGATCTTCTTCAGATATTCTCATTCTGTCAAAATCATTCCTCCATCTTTCATCCATTTCTATCATTCTCCATCATATCAAGTCGTTACGCTGCAAGAGTGAGCAATCAACATCCCTCCTCTATTGTCAACCCTTCGAAATCTTGCATCCTTGTGCAGGTGGAGAAGAGCAATGGAGATAAATCGAGTTGGCGCGGAGATCGATTTGCATTTGTGCTTCGTATTGTGATTTCCTTGTTATTTGGTACTCTATTGTGCTTGATAGGAATTAGTTAATTTATTGTTTCAACAATACTAAATCTGATTGATTTTTCCCTATCTACAGAGTCAAATATTTTATTGTTCTTCACTGCTTGGAGAGCAATTGGTTCAAATTTTCATCATATAAGTCTAGTCCAGTTTTATGCGTCATATTTTATTGGGCTATTTTTTCTTTGTTGTTAGCTTTGTCTAGGATCAGGGCCCTTCCCTGCTTATCTAATAAAAAATATTGATGCAAATCATCAAGTCTCCTTCAATGTCAATCACTTTGAATTTTTTTGATCGCATAATCTTAACCCTACATATATTGCTTCTAGTTATGCTTCATTATTTGTACCATGTTTGAATTTCTTAGATAAGGCTTGGAAGAGGATTCCTATCTCATTCTTGATGACCAAACTTGCATTGAGATCCTAGGATTACTTATGGAGGCCAATTTTTATTTTAAAAAAATAAAATGAAATAATTAAAAATAATAATCATAACATATGCTTGTGTAGAGGTCGTATGACTTCTCCAAATGACCTTTCCAAGAAAGAAAAAAAAAACCTCATGCTGCAACTTTATTCAAATTGAGAAATTTTTATATGGACTTATAGTTTCTCAAGCCTTATGGGTGAAATGGTGATGTCCATTTTTCATCAAAGTGATTCAAAATACAAGTAAAATGTAAGAATTCAACCAAATGCTACCTACAAAACTTGTCAAAATTAAACTAACAAACTTGTAAATTTGAGATTAAATTAAGACTAATGGGTCATACAAAGCATGCCAAAATGTATGCAATGAATTCAAAATAAGATTAGAAATTGAAAACAATAATTAAAATTCCTATTCTAAACACATGCAAATATCATATGGAGCATTGAAGTAGATTTTCTCATGGTGTGATGGAGTGTGTGTGATCATGCAAGATTTCTACAACATGTTGATTTCCTATAAATTTCTCCATATGATTGATTGAGGAAGGAGAGGTAGATTTATAGGTTTTTGAATGAGGAAATGAATGGTTGAGATCAATTTCCTTGATTTAACAACTTGAGTTACTTTTCTTGATTTTTATTCAAAACACATCTGCATGAATATTAATTTGTTTGATTTATTCTATTTATGATTGTGTAAGCATAAATAAGAAAATTACAAATTTGCATGGATGAATGATTGGAAGAGATTGACTTTGAAAATGGCATGTTGAGAGGATAATTAATTTATCATTTATATAATTAATTAATTATTTGTGCATGAAGTTTATTTATAGAATTTGTGAGAAGATAATGAATTAATTATTTACATAATTAAATGATCATGTGTGCATAGACTTATAAATACACAAATTAATTGATCGTGAAGTGATGTTAGTAGATAAAGATAGAAACTAATTAATTGATAAATAAATAAATTAAGAAAAGAATTTACTAACTAGTTAATGGAGTGATGATATGGTACAATTATTAATTAATTAATTAATCAATATGGCGATGTTAGAGTGAATTAGCTAGATGAATTAATGCGTGGAATTAAAAATAGAAGGTGGTGAAATTTAGGTTTCTACACTCTTCAACTAATCAATTATTTCATGAGCTAAAGACTATACCATCAAGGAGTTATCAACCATGCACAAAAATGCCTTGTTTAGGTGAGATAAGGACTAGAAGAATTTTTTTTAATCTTACAACTATGGCCTTGGATATTTTCTTGTGAATAGTGTTGCACAAAGTAATATTTCTAAAAGGAATGAAAGATATTAGATTTAAGGTTTTTAAAATGAGGACCAAGAAGGTACATTTGAAATCCTTTTAACACCTTCATGAAATATTTGATTTCATTAACCATTATTTTGAACTCCTTTCCAAGAATATTCAATAATCTTGAGAAAATCTTGTTAGGAAACCTATTAGGACCTGACACTTTATCCTTTTCCAACATAAATACAACCTCTTTTATTTCCTCCTTTGTAAGAGGATTCAAAAGACACTTATTTTTTCATCATTGGTCAAACCAAGAATAGGATAAATAAAGGGAGAAAATTCCATGTCAACAATAGTCATTGGAACAAACAAAATATTTTTTTTAAGGTGAATTTCTTTAGTTCTAGTATGCAAAGGATCTTTGAACAAAAGACCCTAAAGGACTAGAAATAAAACTAATCCTATAGATTGATCTAGGAGTAATCACAAATTGATAGAAAAAAATCATGTCACTCTTTAATCTATCTCCCTCTATATTTTTCCTCTAGAAGATGTCTTCCTTCTCATATCAAGAATCTAACTATAAGAAGAAAAAAAAACCTCATTGAACAAACCATCTTCCTACAGACCTTATGATTGATCTCCTCTAGCTTTCTCTCTAAAGCAACCTTTTCCTTAAAAATATTCCTAAACACATTCTTGTTCCAAATTCCAAGGCTAGAATAATCAAATACAATTTGACTATAAAATGATATATAATTGAACCTTCTCTAGGAAGAATAAGCATAATTTTTTAATTAATTCATACAAATCTAGTTGAAGCTTCCACATAGAAGCAACCTTAAAGGTATAGTGATCTACAGTAGAATAACTCCATATATGTATAAGAACTAGGCAATGATTTGAGCTAGAAACATCTTGAATAAAATGTTCATAAATATACTATTTCACAAGCCATTGGGTGAGAAAATAAATTTGTCTTACCTCTTAGTATTTCCTACAATTATTCTAAGAAAATAAAACTAGATTTTGGGAAGACATCAAACAAAACATTTCTTCTAATAAAGGTAGAAAAATCAATTTCAAACTTAATGATCTTGGAGTGACCACTATAGTTATCAATATGTTCATAAAATAATACTAAAAGAACCAAGTAAGAAAATGGTACACCCCACCCAAGAAGCCCAACAAATAGAGATCTCTTCTCATAAATGAAGCTTTCTAATGAAAGAGTTTAGTCCATACTGACTGATACAAAAAAAATAGAAATATTATCTTTGGATGAGCTAAACTCACAAGCAATCCAATTAGGTGTCAAAGAAATCAACTAGGCCTTAATTAACAAAGGATTCTACAATACACATAAACCCCTAAAGGCCCCCAGTAAATCTATTGTGATCAATGCCAAGAGGAAGAAAATGAAATATTCTAAAATCTTAGCAAGAAGCCTAGTCTCTTGAATGAAAAGCAAATCAAGATTACACAAACTCAATTGGCGCATTAAAAGGCATCTTTTGTTAGGGGTGTTAAAACCCCTAACACCCCAAGAGAAAACCTTTATTTCTTTTGTGGGGGGAATTTTCCTCTTTCTATGTGTAACATAACCAATAATAGATTTATGATAGCCTACATCCAAGTCTACACATGTTGATACTTGTAGACTTGTGATTTTTATCTTTCTTCCCTTTTTCTTCTTAACCATTTGAAAACTTGAATCCTTAGGATTAAGGGTTTATTGTAAACCCCTCAATTCTTCAATAATTTTATAAATCCAAAAAGTTGCTCCCCATTCAAGATCTACAAGCTAGCCAACAACTTTGAAGAAACACGCACATCCTTCCTAGATCATCCAAGACACAATCAAGGTTAAAAAATTGTGGAATATTGGCCATCTCCAAAATATCCTTATTATGTAACTCCATAGAGGGAAGGGTTGGAAGAGGAACCACACTTTGAGCTAGAGAACCAGTCAAATAAGCAACCTCTATTCCTTCAGAAAAAACTGACAATTTACCTTTTTAAAATGCAATTATTTTGAAAGATTTCCTAATTGAAGGGGAGGAACCCCAAAATAACTACTAATGATGTTTTTAAAAGAGGAATTCTTTCTTGAGCTTAGAAGTTTCCTTTTCCCTCCAAACAAAACCCTTGGGAATAGGTCTTTGTTCAATAGGTTTGGGGAAAGGAGATGTAAACTAGCAAGATCATGCAATATGGCCAATCTTGTGATAAGAATAACATCTAAAAGGGAGACCTTTTGGTCCACCTCTTGAAAAAAAGGTCTAAACGAGGAGGAAAGACAAATATGTTCTTGGGAATAGGGATATCTGAATCCCTTTTAATATTAATGTGAGCATAAACAACATGCAAAAGGGGCACATAATGGAATTATTTCAAATAGGCCACCCAACCCTTCCCCTATGCACTCCAACATTTCCTTAAACCAATACTCTAGGGGAGACCATATAACATGATCCAATCCTCTTTCAAAATATTAGGTGGATCAAAGCACACTAAGTTTGGATCAAACAACAAAAAACATGCTTAAAGCCATCAAGCTTCATTCGAGAAAATTTTGAAATTATCAATTGAGCATGAGTTTTGCATTTAACAACAAAGAAACTCTTAGGTAGGAATGTAGTCTTATAGGATTCATTCCAAATTCTTTGGTACAAAGGCATAATCTTACCAAGAATGACCACCACTAGATTTGACAAAGATCTTTCTACATTAATAAAAGCATACACAAGGGTGTCATAAGGCAATCACTTGAAACACTAAAGAAGTTATTCTTTGTCACTACTTTTCATGATGCATCACTTATAGAGTGCTCGCTTATAAAGTGGTTTCATACAACTGTTTATCCAATTTTGTTGCTTAAATTTTAATAGTACATGTGATCCCATGTAAAATTTAAACCGGATAATTTAGAATCTTCTCCTATAATGGTGAAGTTACTATAATTTAGAAGATTGAAAATAAGTTGTGAAAAATATCTATTGTTGAAATAATGAAAAGTATGTCACATGACTGCACACATTTCCTTCCCATATTTATTATATTACCTTTCAAAATTTTCCTACAAAATTTCCCTTATAGACACAAATGAATAAAAATTAATAAATATTTTTTTAATTTCTATATTAAAGAATCACAGTTTAAAACTACTTAAAATAAACATAAAAATAAAATACTTCAAAAAAACTTCAAAATTTTGAACAGTAACTACTAAATAAAATAAGTGGGTAGATCTATGATGTTATTGTTGAGAAGATGGCCACCTAGTACTCTGATTGCTCTTCCTCTGATGGCTAAGTTAGACCCCTCAATTATTCTAAATAAATGAGCAGATATGTGATGTCATTGTTGAGAAGATGCCCACCTAAGAAAATTTGAAAATTTTGAGGCACTTTGATTGCTCTTCCTCAAATACCTATAATGCTGATGGCTAAGTTAGACCCCTCAATTATTCTAAAAATAGTGATACCGATTGCATAACTATCATTGGAAATTAAAAATTAGCAAACGTGTCCATGCTATAAGATTAAATTTTGAGAACACCTTAAGCTATACTCAACACCTTAAGAATTTAATACTTTTTTAGTTTGGAAGAACTGAGCACCTATCACTTTCTATGAATCTCCGAGTAATTAAACCATAGAAAATAATAATATTTTCTTGCTAAGAAAAAACTTAATACCCAAAGGAGCCATTACTTAAAGAAAAATAATATCCAAAGGAACCATGCAAATAAAAATGGGAATGTCAATTTCATTCTCAGAGTCTCAATCATCCCAATATAGTCTGATTTATGAGAATGATAACATGTGACTATTTAGCAAGTAGTTTGCTTTACATCAATGGTGAGAGTCCTTCCAAATGTGTGGGTGTGGATTGGGTCTGGTGTGGTGCACAAATTTTAGAGAATCTTTAAGCTTAAACATGATGCAAATCTTAAGCCAGAAAAGTGGTTAATTTGATAACACTCAAAACATAAAAAGAGGGCATTTTGAAATAAAAATTATAGGCCACCATCCACAGCAGTAGACAAACTAATTGAGAATTCAACTTACATAAGCTTCATACAGAGCTATTCCTTGGTACAAGACAAGGATGCTTGTTTAAGTTATTAAACAATTACAATCATAAGATTCTGTTGATCCTCACAAGCAATTGATTCATCAATGCAACATATTGCCTCTTCAATTATATCGTATTCCATGTATGTATCTTTCGCTGATTACACTACATGGTTGGTTTCAAACAGTTCAGAGTGTGTCAAGCTATCAGTTTTTGGCCATTTCAAAGTGTGAATATAAACCTCTTGCCACCGAATATGAAAAAGCATTTAGCTTCTTATTAATGACAAGCACAGATTTCATATACACCATTGATTATGTCCTCTAAGCAAAAAAGCATAAAACTCTTAAGAGCAGTTATAATTTTCCCTATTTCCCAACCTCTCCAGTGGGCTAAAAATATTTGTTCTGTAGAGGTGGGTACCCAAATGTTGCTAAAATAATAATACAGTATAGCAGACTAAGGTAGAACCAGCATCGCTCAAACAGGGTAGAACCAGCATCTCTCAAACAGTGTAAGCTTGCTGAATTGTTTCAATATCCAATCCCTTGAGCTTTACAACAGACTCAACATGCCCTTTTAGAGTATGTAGTTCTCTCAGCCTGTAAACATCAAGTTCAAATAACAAATATTAGAGTATAGAAGTTTTCATAATGTGCAGAATAATGATCGACGCAAAGAACAAAAAGGCCATGATCTTAAGATCTTACCTTGCAATCTCAGCACGTCTTTTTGCCTCTTCAGCCATCTGATTGAGGTCTCTGAAGCTGTTCCTGTCACCAAACATCTTAGTATCTGGAGCCTGCAATCCATGCAAAGTTCTTTGAGCATGGGCCCATTTTATTTCTCTAGCTTCTTTGCCAAAATCCTTTTGGGTGGTGAAGGCAATCTGAAATATACAAGATCACGAATAAATTAATTTTGCAGAGGCAGCCAAGTGTCTTGATTGCAACAAAACAAATAACATATGGGCTGGATTATTTTAATTCACATACTCTTTGCTCAATAAGCAAATCCCAAGCCTTTCCACTGATGGCATATCTAATTGCAAACTTGATAAGATCGAGTGGGAAGTAGAAGATTATGTTATAAAGCCACACTACACCAGCCCAGCCCCACCCCATGCCCTCTATTGCAGCAAATCCCCAGTTTGCATAAACAGCAATCAATGTTGCAATCTGCCAAATCAAAACAACAAAGATCATTAGCGAAAGGTTTATTTGATGAAGATAAAAAACTAAACAAATTAAATGAAATGAACAAGAATGTCCACTAGTAACCAGAAGAGTAATTGAGATCGTGATTGTGCTATAACACTATTTTGAGCAAACATGACAACAAAATAAGGACATATTAATAAAAATTAAGAAAAAAATCCTTAGAGATCTGCAAAATGGTTGAAGGATGAGACTTGGCATGTGCGAATCAATACCCACCAGCTGAGCGATAAAGAATGCACCTAAGAGCAACAGGCCAGGTCGCTCTACAAAAGACCAACTTCGAGACCTGGTCACAAATATAAGAGCCTGGCTTATAGTGCTCACTTGAAGATAGACTGCAGCACTCAATTTTCGAGTATTTTCTTCACTAGGAATATGAAGATTTGAAACACCAAATGTTCTCTGTGAAAATAGCAAGGGAAACCCAATCAACACAACAAATCAATTATCAAGATTCTTATTCCTTATTAAATCGCCATAAACAAATTTTATAATTTTATGAATTGAAAACTAAATAGGAGTTTATATTTACTGGAAAGAAATCTGTCTTGAAGGCTGCCCAAAAAAATATGACAGTCATCATTGCTAGGTAACTGCCAATGATAATCCCTGTGGCAAAAATCTCCGAAAGCTTCCAGCTGTCTGGCAGAGGTGATGGTTTCACCCTGTCTTTGGAAATGGTCATTATAGTCCCTGCTCAAGTGTTACACAGTGACAGTAGTAAGAGGAGAACTCATTAAGTTTGTATTGATTATTGCATATTCTCAATACTTTGAATTCCCAAAAAAAAAACACACTCACCATCATTTAATATGGCAATTATCAATACCATGAATGGTGGAAAGTCAAATTTCCATATCAATGCCAGAAGCATGAAACCAAGCTGTTCCACAAATGTCCAAATAGATATTTGCATGTTAAGATGAAATAGAGTAAAGATTATTATATCATCCTGACTAGGGATAAGATAATCGCTTGCTTCACCACCATGCACATTCATATAATGAGAAAATAATTGAAGATTTCCTTATCTAATTTTACCAATACAAGATAATATTTATACTCACCACAATACGTATTGTTATGGACACAGCGTATATCTGCATGACATGAGAAGTTGCAGTTAAATATTAGAAATTGTAACTGTTGTGATTCTTGCAAGCTAACACAGTGGATCTTGTTAATTTGGAAATAGAAAAAGATTATAAAGCTACTTGATACTAAGCCCAATGCAACTGAAATAATATTTTCTTACAGTATAATTCTTCATTCGTTGAAAGATTGAGCGACTTGTTAACACAGCACTAATTATAACACTTAATCCTGGCTCTGTGAGAACAATGTCAGAAGCACTCCGGGCTGCATCCGTAGCATCTGCCACAGCAATTCCAATATCTGCCTTTTTAAGTGCTGGTGCATCATTCACACCATCCCCAGTCATTCCACATATGTGCTTTCTTGCTTGCAGCCGTTTCACTATCTCATATTTGTGCTCTGAATTCAGCATTGACAAGGAAATCAAAACAAAAAACTTTTAGTAAGACTCAAGGAAAACCTTAAAAACTTACATATAGAAAGTATGCAGATTAGCTGCTTTTAACTTCAGCATCATCAGAAATCATTAACCTTTTTAATGCAATTTCTGTGAAACCAATTTAATAAAAGCTACTGATTGAACAAGTTTAAAGTGTCAAAACATAATATTCCTAACTTCTTTAATGTCCTTAATTTAATGTAACCACCTAGCTGCTTGGTAGGCATTCCAGGAAAGAAGTGTAAATTGTGCATCTCTAGGTGCTGAGTTGTGCTTAATGCATTAAGTCTAAGGAACTGATCGCTTCTTAAGTTGAGGAATACCTAGCAGCAGTACTTGGTCAATTGAAATGGTTCAAAACAAAAATAAAAAGGAAATGGAAGTAAGAGAATGCATACCAGGGAAGACACCAGCAAAACCATCAGCCTTTTCAATCAAATCATCCACTGGTAAAGCTTCAATTGTTTCATCTTTAGACTGACCTAACAGAGATGAAGATGGGTACATATTTGTACCCATGCCCAATCGACGCCCTGTTTCCTTGCCTATAGCTAGCTGATCTCCTGATGAATTTTTGAATCAAAAATAAATCATTCGTTTTTATGTGCTTAAACAATCATAGCACTCCCAGTCACATGAATAGATGTAAAACACTGTTATCATGGAATCAGCCATACCTGTAATCATTTTAACACTGACACCCAGGTTAAGAGCCCTTCTGATTGTGTCTGCACTATCATGGCGTGGAGGATCAAAGAGGGGCATAAGACCAACAAATTGCCAGGGTCCTCCTGGACTTTCCTTCTTACCCTCAGGCACTTCCTGGAAAATTCTAAAACTACAGTAAGAAAAAAGCTGAGATAGCAAATACTTAAAAAGGAAACTGAACTGAAAATGCAAGGCTGAAACTTACTAACCTGATATGCAACTGCAAGAGATCGAAGTCCACGCTCAGCAAACTTATCAATTATAGTATGAACTCTGTGTTCAATTTCTGGTTTGTTGTGTGCCAGGTTGAGGATCTGGAGACCCCACATGAGATTCATTTAGGTGATGAGCAAATTTATTTAATTCTCTACATTGAGAGAAGGAAGCATAGGGAAAAAGAAGTGAGTAAATGATACCTGCTCAGGTGCACCTTTGCTAACTCTATGCATTCTTCCTTGACCATCAATGTAAGTGAGTGCTGTCCGTTTGTCAGTTGGGTTGAAAGGAAGAAAATGAACCTCTTGAATGCCTGCCCTTGCCTTTGGAACCATGCAGTAACAAAATAAGGACAAAATAAGTACAGAAAATCAGTACAACTATATAAGTAACTGACTCACTAATATAATTTCGGCACAGCCTTCATGCTAAATCTAATTACCTCTTTCGGATCAGCAAGAATCCCAACAATAGCTGCATCGATGGCATCTTGGTTTTCTGTTCTGGATGCTCTGGCAGCCATCAAAACCACTGTATCCTTATCAATTCCTTTTGCAAATACCTGCCAAAAAAACGATAACCAGTTTGATTTCTGCTCTAGATATTCACAGCAAAGTTCAAGCATTAGGACATGGTGGATGTCTGACCTCAATCAGATTCTTGTCCACAGTAAGCTTGTTAAGTGTTAATGTTCCAGTTTTATCACTGCACAGCACATCCATACCAGCCATTTCCTCAATAGCAGTCATCCTTTTTGTAATAGCACCCTGTCAAATCAAAGCAGATACAGTTATTCACTCCATTTAACATAAAATTAGAAACAGAGTAGCAAGTCATACATATAAGTCTGCTAGTCATCTTAGAACGATGGCAATGTCCTAATGTCAAAATGCAGAATAGTACTGGATGTAACAATGTCTCAGGTGACCTGTTGAGAAAGGCGATGTGAACCAATGGCCATAGTCACAGAAAGAACAGTGGGCATTGCTATTGGAATCCCACCAATTAGAAGCACCAATAGATTATCAATTCCAGGTCTATATGGCCGATGCTGAATTGGATATTGAACTATAATTTCAATTATCATGCCGACTGCAATAGAACAGATGCAAAAATTTCCAATTGCAGTCAAAACCTGGAAACCACATACAACAAAAAATACACTCTGCGTAAGATTTGCAAATCAAAACAAACTGCAATTGGAATACAAATAACTTCTGAACATCAAATTCCCTTATAACAAATTATTCACCTTTTGAAAATGTCCCACATTATTTGTAGTGTCTACAAGATGGGCAGCTTTACCAAAAAAGGTGTGAACACCAGTAGCTATAATCACAGCTTCAATTTCACCTTGCTTACATGTTGATCCTGAATAAACCCCGTCGCCAGGATTCTTGGTCACGGGCAATGATTCTCCAGTTAGTGCAGACTGTCATCAAAAGACAAGCATGTCAATCGAAAACTCATCAAGGCACTGATTATTTAGCTATCATGATAATTGAATACAGTATACAACCTGGTCAATCTTTAAAGGGTCTCCTTCAAGCAGCCGAGCATCTGCAGGAACAATATCTCCAAGTTTAATGCTAACTATGTCTCCAGGAACCAGACATGCAGCATCTTCTTCACTCCAACGACCGTCTCTTAGAACCTGAATTGAAAATATGGAGTATAGAACAACCTAAGAAGGAGAAACAAAAACTTGTAATATGCAAAAGCTGTAGGGTTTGGAACATGGAAGGACCTTTGCTTTTGGAGCCAACCGGGCCATTAGTGATGCAGCTGCATTGCCAGCATTATTCTCTTCAATAAAACTTATAGTGGAATTGATGACGAGCAATGTCATGATACCAACAAAATCTTGCCAATCAGGAGGCTTCCCCTGCAAACCAACCATGCAATAAAACGCACAAAACATGAACAAACAATTCAAATTTCAAGCAACACATACACATAAAAATAAGGTGACAAAAACGAGCAATAATGAACTCCAAACATACTCCTCCATTTGCCAATGCAATGGCCATAATTGCTGCAGCTTCCATAACCCATGATAAGGGATTCCACATAAAGCCCAAAAATTTCAGAATCTTACTTTCCTGCAGCCACGCATTGACAAAGCTGATGACTCTTAAAGAAGAATGTAATAAACCATTTGCATAGAGACAAAAGAAGCATCCTCCTCTTCCTTACAGTGGCTTACCTTCTTTTCTTCGAGCTTGTTGTATCCAAATATCTTCAACCGCTCGTCCACCTCGTTGGTGCTCAAACCTTCCTTGGTACATCTAAGATTTTCAAACACCTCCTCAATGGGTATGTTTTCCTGCGTTGAAACCCAATGCAAATCTTAGAATTTCAAAAAATATCAAGCACTTACTCAGCGGAAATCTTTTCCTGCATTGGAACTCAACAAAAAATCTTAGCATTTGTAAACGCTTAATCCCTGAATTAAAATTTTAAAACCTTATAAAATTGTCCTCCAAACAATATATTGAAAAGTAATATGTAGCATGTCACAAGGGAGTCAGATCTACAAAACTATTGAAATAAACTTGCCAGTATTGTTTACAAAAGCATTGAATAAATATGCCAATATGTGTTTTTCACAAGCAGTCTTCAGTTTAATTTCCAATAGAATTGCAGCAGGAAGGTGTTATGTCACACAAGGGCTGCCGAAAGCCCCCATCCTATTGTCAATCAGGTTAAGCAGAGACAAGACTATTGGGATTTATTGTTCACAAGCTGGGTGATTTATCCTGCTATTAGCTGTACACTGTAATCCTAAAATCAGCAGAATAGCCCTGGCTTCTGTTAGAGACGTTTACCTTTACGGAGAGTCTTCTTTTCAGCTTAGATTTAAATTCACTCATCTTTATAACCCTTAAGCCTTAACAACTCAAAATCAAGGGTTAGCCTTTGAGCCTTAAGCCTTACCAACCGAAAATCAATATCAATCAAATCATTATTCAGTGATATGAAACAAGCTTAAACTAGGTATTTTCTACGAATTCCTCTGGTACCAATACAGTTATTGCTAGTGGGTGTTCCTTCTGGTGAAATAAATCGCTAGTGGGTATTCATCCTGATAAAAGTCCGAAACATGCTGAAGAACAATTTAAAGCATGTCCAAATTTTGTGGAATATGCTTGACCTATGATAAGAAGAAAGCACATGCCACAAGATAAAACTTATTCCCAGCAGGTGCCAAGACAACCGAAAAACATAACCTCCTCCCACAGAATCCTCAAGAAAGTAAATTTATGGGCAAAGGAGTTAAGACTCTCCACCAAAATCAATGATCAAAATTGCCTGCAGTACTAAATCACATTATTCGCAAAAGCAAAAACGCTTACCAAATCAACAGCTTCTTTATTGATCATTTCAAGGCTGCCATCCTTCTCAGCCATTGTAACGCAGCTTTTATTACTCCTCCCCTTAAACCAGACTTCTCCCAAACCAATAAGCCAAGCAGTTCAATGGCTCATCTAGGAACCAAAAAATTCCTTTCAGGCATAATCCATCCAAAAAACAATCAAACAAAAATTGGAGAATATATACTTAAACTTGACAGACACCCACATGAAAATCATGTAAACTAGTGGATACACTAGTTGGCCCAAAAGTTGTTTGGTCTCATCTCAATACTGTTTAAAAGGAAAATTTCTGTAGCCGTAAACATATCCACAAGATATAAGCCGGGGCTTTGGCCAAATCAAATGTACCACTTGGGATTTATCTTAATAATATCATGTAGCGGATCTCTAAGTAGGAGGTATATCATGATTTTTATTCATGGGTCTGTTGAATTATGCACATAGTCACAGCAAGTCCCTCCAAATCTTAAAAGCACATATGATGGCAATGTAGAACTGTCTAATGTTGATGGTTCAGCCGCTTATGTAATGACTACTGTAAGTAACTTAATCAGAAACATAAGTCGAACCTATATTACTAGAGTGACATGATTCTCATTCACAGATTTATATGGGAGCTGTTACCCACTGCATGCAGGTGAGGAGGAAGGCCAGGCAATCCTACACCACGCATAGAAATAAATACAACAAAAGCAGTCAAAGTCCACATTCTTACAACACTACCCCCAACATACAGAAGGACCTACTGACTCTTTAATGTGATTGGAGATTTGGTTGGATATTTCCCAGTAAATAATAATAGTGCATGTTGTTGATGAGAACGCTCCATTCATACTCTTTAACTGCAAATATGTCCCTCTGTCCCCACCAAAATATATAAACAAATTGGGAGTTACAAGTGAATCATTGTTTAGATCTAGTATTTTGTCTACCCATCTGAGTAACACGAAATTTTGTTGGCAGTTCAATGTATATACCTTTAGAAGCTAGGGCATTTTGTTTCTTGATTTATAATGTTTCGTCTTATCTAATTACTTTTGTAGATATATTATTCAAACTCTTTTTTTCTTCTCTCAATGGGTTGATAGAATTAGGTTTTCTAACTTTTGAAAGGAGGTCATTTGGATTCTCCTTCAACTGAAATTGAATTTTGATGGTGTGAAACTTTGACATTTTGGGTGCTGGTTGTAATATAAAAATAAAAAGATGATTGGTGTAATGTCGAAAAAACTCAAACAAAGTATCAATAATGAAGCTGAAATTCAAGCTCTTATTCTTGGTCTTCAAATTCGTAAAATAAAGAATGAGATGTGTTCAAATTATGGAATTGTTACATCCTCTATGTTGTGGAATAGGTTCTTAGGGAGGAGTATATGTTTGTAAATAAGAGGTATCATGTAAATTCAAATGTAGTGTCAATGTTTGTTGTTCTCTTGGACCTTTGTGAAGAAAAATATATGGTTTAGAGGTTAGCAAAGCAGTTAATAAGAAAGCAATTTTTTGGTTTTCTAAGCGTTATTGTCACTAAAGAATTCATTAGAGTAGGTCTTCCTCCTAGCAACAACACCATGCTCATGAACAATGGGATTGTCTAGGCCTCATGGAGGCCTTTCATCTCCATAGAAAAACCCACGAAATAAGTGAGAAGAAAGGGCAAAGTAGCAAAAGATGTTGCATTTCTAAAACACGCACTAGGTTTACAATTCATTGAAGTTGGTGCAAAGCTTCAAAAAAATTCAATATGGAGTAAGGTCTTCTTATACAAGTTAATATCTACAAAGACTTTGTTTAGCTATCTTAGTAGTTATAGTCTTGTTGATATAAGAGGAATTACAAATTATAATGTAAACCAAGATGGGGGATAAAAAGAATGTTCAAATATTTTGTATGTTTCCTCCTAATATATGTAAAAACGCTTTGAAACTATCAATCTACTTTTTATGATATATATACAAAGGGAGTGGTCCCTTAAGACCACAATTTACTAATTAAAAAAAGAACTCTTTTTTATTTTTTAATTGTTCTTGTGGGTGAATGTTGCAAATAAATAGCTTTGATTTAAACTTAAATTACAATATTGATATGTTAAATTTATTGTTGTAGAGTAGGGTTAGCTCAATAATGTAGGGTTCCATTTTTGTAGATTAGGCCATCTTTTTGGTTTTATCTAGTTGATAAAATTAAATCCACAATCTACTTTTTTAGTTTTAAATTTTAAAATCTTTTGTGTATCAAGCTATTATTTTAGAAATGTGTTTGTTGCTCACTAACTTGCGTGCCAAATTTTTCAAGTCATGTGTCTAGGATTTGTATTTAAGGACACCATCCTATGTTATTTGAATAATAGAATTATAGCACAAAAGCATTTGCATTTAATTACATTAGTCTTAGATCAAACTCAATTACATCAAATTTACACTCTTTATTTAGCATGTATTTGATCTTGTTAATAAACAAAGATAAGAGGGAGGTCCTTCCTTTCCCTGACCTTTCTATAATAGTTGGTGGGGGGGAGATCGTCATTTTTGACTTAGAGAAGAAGTCTATTTGTGTGAGAGTGAGGGGTTGGGTGAATTTATGGAATGTGCTCTCACCCATTTCAAATGCTTATGTTAATATTTTCTTCATATCCTAGAACTCATAATCCACTTATACTGATACAGGTGTGTGTATAGGCTTCAGTGTGTTGGTAGGTAAGTTGATACTTTTTAAGGTATTTCAATCTCTAAAATGTTTTTTTAGCACGAGATTGGTTCATTCTAGGCCTCTCGAGGATCATCCCTACATCCACCTTAAGGCTTGATCAATCGTTATTAAAGAAGTCAATAGTCTTCCTTTTAACTATAGTAGATTTTAGAGGTGCTTATAGCACCACCAATTTCTTATATGAAAGTGAACATGATCTTCAAATATTGAAGGTGAAAGTCAACTAGTGTCATAGGACCAAGCTATAGATGCAACATAGTAATATCTCTATCTTATGTTCTTGATCATTGATTTAATTCAAGTTTCTAATCTTTTGGCACATCTTAACCAATCAAAGCAATCAAATTCAACATGTTGGAAACCAAACAAAATATATAATATTCTCAACATTTATATTTCTCTATCTCAATTATTTAAATATTTATTTACATTTTCATTCTATTTTTTTTTTAATTCTAAATTTTAATCTGATCAAAATTGTATCCTTAAATCATTAATATAATATTTATTTCCCTACAATAATATACCTCAACTATCCTTTTTATAAGTGTCATGATTTGTGAGGCATAAGGAGCACATTCCCTTCTACTAGATAGGCCCACCATCAAATATAAAGCTCTTCCAAATACCTCTTTTAGGCTGATTTTGATGGAGCCACTAGGGCTAACCTAGGTCCTTATGGTATGAGATGCCTTATTAAGGCCTTGAACAGATCTTTATTTCATGTGACTTAAATAAAAAAATTTATTTGGGGATTAATAATAAGGAAATTTTTTAGGACAAGTAATTCCAATCCTCTCATCATTTGCCACGTGTAGGGTGTTGTATCTTATCATTGAAAGGGACTTGATGGTATTGATCATGCTATTAGAAAGAAGGCTACTAAAAATTGTAGGTTGAATTATATTCTCCAATAAGCCTATAGTATTTTGGATTTTTTAATGGTTTATGAATATGGAAATTGATTCACAGAAGTCAATTTGATAATATACAAATTAGAAGATTATGCGATTGATAATGAGAAGATCATTATATCAAATAATACCAAAAATTGGCACATTTTGGAGAATTGTCGAAATAGATATTGATTTGATGTATCATGAGTGATTGAGGTCTTTTAATCCTCAATAAATTATAATGATAGATAGGATTCATCTATTGTTTCTCAAACAACTTATCAATTTGAATAATTTGTCAATGATGACATTTCATAGAAATTACATGTGTTTTCAAGTTGGTATTCCCTTCATTCCTTGAAGTGATTAAGCTCCACATGAAAAATGTGAGATTAGATGCACATTGGAAACATCACAAGGATTTGGTTGGATAAGATCTTGTTGTGAACTCAAATCTTATCAACCCAACCAGATAAGTAATCTTTTAATAGAGAATGTTCTGATGGGGAGTGAGCTTTCGTGAGTGAATATTGATATTGTGAGGAAGTCTATCATGAAATTGTAATTGTATATTTGGGACTAGGGTTATGCTAAAGGCTCTCAATTTTTTATATATCAAGCTTGAATCCAACGATGACCATGATGTGGTCTTGGTTTATTTTGAATTGAAGGTAATTGGGACCAACCACAAAGATTTTGTCCCCATGGTAAATCATATGGAGTTGTTGGTTGACAACTCTCATGTACTATGGTCAAAGGAATGGAGTGAGTGGAACTTCTCCTCATGTAATATTTTGATAGTTTCAAGTTGGTCATAAACTTTGTTTAAGCCTAAGGAATCCCCTTCATAAAGTGGAGGATTTCATGTGATTAGTGAATATGTAGGAGATGAAGGTTACCATCAAGATTCATTAGGGATCCAAACTTTTAGCTTTAGTGGTGATTGGAGAAGTGGGTGCGGGTTTAGTAGAGTTCTCATTGGTTACTTTGGACTAATAATTTGCAATATTTATAGGTTTGGGTTTTGGTATGTTTTCCCTTAATTCATAGATGCCATTTATTTTACACATTGTATCATTTCATTTAGGTGAAGTTAGGATTTTTAGAATTTATCAATGGTTGGCTTGTGGTAGGTCCCTTGTCACACCAAAGGTTTTGTAGCTAGGTTATTTGAGGACTATTGCTTTTTCTTTTTTGACAAGTATCCTACATCTTCTTTAGGTTTCATTGGTTTCCAAATCTTGTATGGGTGTCATATTAGTTAATAATTACTAGGTATTTTGCATGAATAACCTTGGAAGAAGAAACATATGGTCAACTATAACTATGGTAGCCACATTTTATAATGCATTATACAAAAGGCTCTTGAATTTTTATATTCCTATATTAATATAATAAAAGTGATCCCTACCCACACTTTACCAGTAAGATCAAGTACCTTAATCTTTTAGTTATTCTATTTATAATAAATTAATTATTTATATAAAATATGAATATATAATATATCTCTATAGCTATAATTTCACCTTATGGTAATTCAAAAGAAACTTGAAGAAAAAATTATGAAAGTAATTTCCATTATTTAGCTCTTCTAGGTTTTATATTACCTTTTTAATATAAGCTAAATGATTATAGTAAAAATATGATTTTCATGAAAATTGTCTTTTTTTAATTGAATTAAGTTCAATAATACAAAGATTAAATAACAAAATAAAAAATTGTGCTTGCACAACCAACACACCAAATACAAAGAATAAAAATAAAAAATGTGCTTGTAGAACCAACAAATTCTACAAAAGAAAAATAAAAGATAACAAAATCATGAAAATAGTTTTGATCTCTTAGTTCTTCTCATTCACACTATCACTTTTCAATAAATTAAATTATTTTTCTAGATAATTTAATGTGTGAAAGTGTCCTTAATTTTGATCAACATCTTATAATATAATTTTACTTGAATATCTTATTTGATTAATTTTATTTAAAAACAAAATATTAGAAAAAAAAAATTTTCCAATTTTTTTTTTTTGATCAGTAAGCAAGATAGTTTGTAGTGATTTGATAAAAACTTTTATAGTGTTCAAGCCCAGCCTAGCAACCTGCCAATATTCTTTACATCCCAACAAAAAGCAACAAAAAGCAACAAAATTTATAGACACAGTAGTCACCCCCCACAAGAACTACCCTACACCCAACATGCAGAGTCCATAAACCAGACTACCTGAGATATACAATGGCATTGCCATGCATTAACTGAGCATTAGATAAAAGACACAACACATTTTTACTTTGAACCAGAAAGACAAAACCCACCACCTAAGCCCCATTCACCATACATTATGTTGCACAAAGACCCTAAATTCCCTCTTCTAGGCCGAGTCTCCAACTTGGACCAAACAAAACTTCTTCTTCAGGAAATCTGCCCCTACGACAACCAAACGCCTATGTTCCACAAGTTCCAATCCATTCATGTCCAATAAGAAAGGAAAATACTTTACCAGTGCCTTTGGGTCGTTTAGAAGGTGAAGATCACACGGTCGAGGGATACCTTTCCCCAAGCGAGTAGCAACCAAAGCCCTATCCAAACCCACTATATATTCTTGTGAAATAAACATGTCATTATTACCTTGACGTCTGCTTTGGAAACCCCAACATCCAACAAGCTCGCCAACACCCGAAAAGAAATGTCAGAATCCAACCGGTCCCTTTAGCTTCCTCCATGAAGCCTTTCCCCACAATGCATTTAATGGTTGCGAAGGTTAGGTAATCGGGGTGACAAATGATGTGTTGCAGACGAAGGGAAGTGATATGTCCTTCAAAAGTCATTTGTCTCTTCGAACTCTTTAACTACACCGGAGTATCCATGCCGCCCATTTCTAGCTCCTTCGTCGACACCAACAAAATGAATCTACTCATTGCCAAACAAAAAAGCAGGTAGAAATCAAAATCTAAGCCACCATATAGTTGAAGGAAAGAATGCCCGCTTCCATTAAAAATGAGAACCAAAGCAACCATGCTTGGCTATAATGCCCATGTTAGCTGGCGAACGTCCTGGAAAGGATACCGCACACTTCACTAAGCCGATGAGTAATGATGGAAATGGCATTGTCTAGAAAATTCCCCCTTAGATGCATGCAAATCGAGAAACCACCGCAGCCAGCTCTCCATGTCATTTGCCACCTAGCCACTCGAAACCGGCTTCTGGGGATGGAGTGGCGCCCACCCATCCACCCACAATCTTTTTCCAATTTTTATAATCTCAAATTAATTTAAATTATTTTTATATAAATAATACTACATCAAAATCATCTATAACAATCAACCCCATCCAAAAGCTAAACTTTAATAAATAATTTAATATGTCATTAGTTTTTTTTCTTTAAACTCAATTTAAAAAATACTATTTAATAATATTTAATAAGTTTTAGGACATTTAAAATTATTTATTTTGTTTTTCTTCAAAATGGATTAGCCCTCCTCTTTATAACCAATATATTTAATTCATTAGAATGGTCATTTTCAAAATACAGTAAATACAAAAGAAAAATAAAATTGATTTATTGTTGTTTTGAATTTACTTCGATGGATTTATTTCTTATGTAATGACAAGTGTAAAAAATGTATGATTTCTATTAAAAATTAGTATATAATTCAAATCTTACCTATATTCATTTGTTGTCACTCCTAAAGATTAGTTTTCATGTAGATTTTCAATTTTTTTATTTCCTACCTAAGTCCAAATCCAATTGATCCACGATTTGTGTCATTTTCAAAAATAAACTTTAAATTTTAAATTTTAAATTCGAAAATTTATATAAGGTTGCCTTCCAACAAACCTTTTGGTTCCAACTTGAAGCACAAGCTATATCTCTTACCAACTTAGAAATTGTATTTAAAGACTAACCTTAATTCATTTTTACACATCCAATCATCTAACACCTAACAACAATTAAAATATTAATTTACATAATCAAATCACCAATACTATATCATAATTTTCATTTTTAAATTACTATTTTTAATTAGAATTAGAATTATATCAATAAATCTAATAATTAGTGAGTAGATTTCCACAATCCATAGAGAATGTTACTAAATTTTTTATTTTTTTTTGTTAACGAGAGGGGTATCCCCTCGACCCAGCCTAGCAGCCTGTATCTAAGTTTTTGTGCATCAATGTTGTGCGTGTGATCCATAGACGAGTTGAAAAAATATGAGGCATATCTTTTTTCAACTGATCATTTAATCTGAAACGTTGATGAAATAATTTAATAAAATAATAATAATATTTATTTCCTAAGATATCACCCAATGAATAAAAAACAATATGACTGCGACTTGACAACCTTATTAAAAAATAATAAATACATCATTTATTTATTTATAACAGACAAAACACAACGCCTTTCCAAGTATCTCTTACATCCGTACGTTTCCTGTTTAACCGAAGATTCTCCCCAGTATATTAGTCAACAGTGTACGTACATACGGTATGTATGTACCACGTTCGTGTTATGTTGACCATATGTAGTTAAGGTTGAGTTAAGTACCCACGGTTAGAAAGTACAAGGAAATCCGTACAGTAGACGTGGCATAGCGTGCGTTGTTATTGTTTGCAAAGCACGTGATGCGCCAGGTTATTCGGCATAACAACCGATCACATGGGAAGCATTTAAACTAAATAAATACCTAAATTTAGAAAATATTTTCCATGAGATGTCAAAAAACTTCCTTTTCCCTTAGTCAAAATTGGGTGAATTAGTGCATTTTGGGCAGCTTAGTGATTTCAGGAATTATGTGTCCAATATTGACAATATTTTACAAGCAAAGAGAAAAAAAGGGAAAAAAACAAAGATTTTGAGAGGCATGATATCATGAGTTAATGTGGAAATTTCTAAACATAGACAATGTGGATTCATATTGCATGATGATTGATAAGTTAGCAAGGAATTTGCCAAAATAACATTGATTATGATTTGGAATGATTCTAAGGTGGTCTTTTTTATTGAATTTCCTTTAAAAGTTTGAAGATTATTTATTGAATTTAGGTTTGTTTGAAATGCATTTTAGATTTGGATGAAGAAATTGGGATTTTTCATTATTAATGTTTGAAAATGAAATAAGTTGTTAGAGAAGAGTTGTAGGAGAAAATAAAATTGGTTTATGAAATAAGCTGTTATAAAAGAGTTGTGGGGGAAAATAAAATTGGTTATTAGTCAGATTTTAATGATAAAGTTAGTATAGAGGTTTTTTGTTTCTATTCTTAAAATTATTTGGTTCAATTTTGGATTTTGACCAATAAAAATAGGATAGTTATTTACTACTTTTTGATGTGTAAAAATACTATTCATTATTTAGCCACTAAACAAAATGATGTCTAAATAAAGATAAATGTTGGCATAATTCTTTTGAGTCGTCATTATGTGCATCCTTTTATTATTATTGAGTTAGCATGGTGTAAGTCTTCTAGTTCATGTTAGATTTTTAACTACTCTGTTGCCTCAATACTTACTAGTGCAAGTTTTATGAGTCTTTATAGTAGAATAAGAATTTCTATTACCGCCTTTTTCTGATTGAACAAAATTTGTTGACTTTAGATTCTATGAGAGGTTTTATTCAAGATTTAAGATAAAATCTATGATCAAGATCTAACTATTGTGTTGTCTCTATACTTACTAGTGTAATTTTTCTAAGACTATACTAGAATAAGGTTTTATATTACTAATTTTTTTCAATGGAACAATTTTTTTTTACCTTAGATGTTATAAAGGTTTTGTTCAAAATTTAAGATAAACTCTATGATACAAATTTAACTATAAGATCCACTTGACCCCAAAGTTCACAAGTTATGTACCACATGCCACTTGTGTTACAATGTATTAGTTTGTACCTCTATCTTAAGTGCCATGCCTTTGTAAATTATTACTTTTTATATTTTGGAGTTGTAATTCTTCCATACCTACTTTTAGAATATCCTTACATTTATGTGCACCTCTTTACATACTGGGTGAGATTACTATTTTATATGGGTTGGTCTTATCATTTGTCTTGATAAGGCTTATTCCTTCTTTCTTCTAAACCTTCTTTTTAGGATATCCTTTCAATGATGTGCCTTTTTATCATAATTGTTAAACACATTATTTTATATAGGTTAGAGATTTGAGTTTTCAACCCATGAATATGAAATGAACTTACAACTTGATAAGGTACAAAAGTTATCATGCTTTAAATGTGTAAGATTTAGCTATGGAGATAACAACCCAAGATTTAGAGGTCTAATGTAAATCACAATGAAATGAGAAGATCAATATGACAAAAATAAACTATATTTCTATCAAAGAATGCAAATAGAATGATAATGGATTATTAAGATTACAAAGAGATCCCCTTGGTTATTTAGGCCAAGGTGAGACATAGGATAACACAAGATTATGAAAAATGTCTTAATACTATGATATGAGACATAAACTGATAAGTATCCTATGTGTACCCTAAGTAAACTTAACTAGACTAGTGTGAATAGGACTTAGGAGATAAACCAATTAGAAAATATCATTGTTCATACCAACATCCCTTTTTAGCAGGGGATCGATAAGAGCTAGAACAACAACAAAATTTCTATCACAAACCACCACAAAGAGGTTGTAGAGCTCCTAGTGGAAGATACACCCTCTAAAAAAATAGTAGAATATAAGGGACATGTCTCATCAAATAGATATATGTATAAGACAAAATATCATGTAACATAAAAGGTAGAAATATATAAGTGTTGATGGTCCAAGTGGCACAAAAACATGCAAACAGAATATAACTATTCTATTTCTCCTGAAAGAGAAAGAATAACACATGTATATCTTAACTCCCAAGGTCTTTGTAATCGGTTCTCGACTGTGCTGATTTCACTCAGTGATTTATGTGAACTATAATGTTCAAGGGGCTTGCTGGTGTTGAGCTTCTGGATTGTTCTAAGATTAAACATAAATTCAGACCTACTTTAACTAGGGTTTTTAAAGAAACAAAAAAAGATAGATCAAAGCTTTGGATCCGAAGAGAATGATCATTCATCCAACTTAACCAGACTTGTTACCTTTCAAGGAATTCCTAACTAAAACTGTAGAACAAAATTAACTTGTGATTAACACACAATTTCATCCATTCACAGTGCTAACTTCAACAGCAGATTGCAAATCACTATTTAAACAAAACATAAAATAAAACTTCATTCGTTGAAAGCTTTTCAAATCAAATGATTAACTGAAGATGAATACCATTCAGGAACACAACATGAAGTAGATTTAAATTTGGTTGCTTCTACTGTTAGTGAAACAGATAAGCAACATTTACAACTCTGGCACAATCACCAGTGTACAGAGAACCTATATCTTCAGACTGTTTCCATCTACACTAAGAAAACTTGAAAGATACATTATTGCCTACGTTGAATCTAACTCCTAACTAAGAAGATAAATGAAGCTCCCATTACCAAGAAATAGGATGCAGTTCTGTCTCCTCTATCTTTTCTAAAACTTCTACCTACTCGTACCCTAACTTCTATATCTCTACCAAAAGAGGCAAAAATGCCATATATACAGAATGTATCAAAAGGAATGCACTAGCCCCTGTTTTTAGGGTTTACAAAATATCTGTCGGCTTCAAAAGGGTCAGCCCTCAGATATTTTTGAATAGAGTTAATGCTGCATTCAATGTGAATCCCTGCTGTCCATGTTGGTGAAGGATCACCCTCAAGAGAAGCCTTCAAATCTTTTACAATCACAACATTAACTCTATGCCTTCGTTTCCATCTTTGAACTCCCTTGTAGAGCTACCTTGAATGCTCTAAAGCATTATCATTAATGCTGATCCACCTCTACCAATAGCAATCTTAGTTGTCCCTAAGACTCGTGGTTCTTTCCTTCCTTCGGCCTCCTTGTGCTCAAGATCTTTCTGCACGTTGACCATCTCTGGAAGCAGCATCAAACTTTCCTTTAGATCTGAACACCATCGTTCCTGAGCTAATCCATCGCTTTTGATCTCAGAATGAGTCCTTGTCATTTGCATTCTGTTGATCTTCTTCACAGAGGTAGTCAACCAGTCCAACGACCAATGGTTCACCCCTTTAGCTTCTTCTGATTGGGTGAACATAGGCCACACAAGATTCCCGGGCGTCAAAGGTCATTCGAATGGAATCGCATGTCGGCGAGACACTGGCCGTGTCTCCCCGATGCGATTATACCTCATAGCAGCCATCGGCGTAGCATACGACGGTCGAGAAGACCTCATAGCGAGTGACACAAATCATATTGATATCCACAGAAACCATCGGCAAGATAATCATTATCAGCCAGGGGTCATGGCGAGTTCTCATCGGTCATATCGGTATCCCTTTTTCCACTAGCAAATCTATCGCTATCGGCAAGACTTCCCATTGTCGACAAGACCTCTCATCGAGCCCCTCTACCTTTCGGCGAGACACCATTGGGCTGGCCATACATTATAGCGAGCTCATTTTATTTTGGGGAGACTCCACTTGGTCGTTGGGACTTCATAGCAATGAAAAATCATTCAGCCAGGAGCCTCCATTTCACTTCGGCAAGACTTCACTTGGTCGGGGAGAGATTGCATCTGGTAGCAAAAGTTATAGAGATATCCCCTTTCATCGCCGAGTTCACCGCTATCGGCAAGACTTCCCTCAGTCGGCTAGACATTATATCGAAGCCCCCCACCTTTTGGTGAAACTTCTATCTGTCGGTGAGACATCTCTCTGAGCTCAAAACATTATACCGAAGGTTTCACCAGTCGACAAGAGATCCTTGGGTCAGCCAGACATTATGCCGATATCATTTCATGTCGGTGAGACTAGCTTCCTTTGCTGAGACATTACACCGAAGTCACGCCCCTTTCGCCGAGACATTTCGTAGTCGGCTGGACATCACACCGAAGGGAGAACCCTTTTGCAAGACCTCCTTCTGTCAGTGGGACTTCATGGCGAATATAAATCCTTCTCCCCGATGCAGCCTTTTGAACAACTGTCGGGGAGACTTTTATCTGTCGGCAAAACCTTTCACTGAGCTCACAACTCTTGCCGAGACTCCCCCCATGTCGGTAGGACATCTCCCTGAAATTAAACCACTCTCCTCGATGTCGTTCCATTTTGGCAAGAGGCCACCTTGTCAGTGAGACCTCTTGCTGATGCTACCATCCTTTGCCGAGACCTCCTTCTGTTGGCGGGACTTCTCCCCGAACTCAAAGCTATTTCGATGAGACCCCGTTGTGTCAGCGAGACCTTTCGCCGAGTTCCAAACATTACACCGAATGGAGAATCCTTTTCGGCGAGACTTTTCCTCTTCAGCCAGACCTCCTGCTGAACATAAATCTTTCTCAGTGAGATCCCCCGATGACATCCCTTTCACCGAGACTTCTTCCCAAGCGGAGAGATATATAAAACCTTACAGCGACTGAGATGTCATGGTGACCGGTGGATCCCAAATGAATAATACACCCGACCAGTCGACAAGACATATGAAAGGTCTCAGCGACTTTATTCCTAAGGAGTTTTATGTTGAATGGGATTGAGGCATGCTTTCCAGTTGACTTCCCTAAGAGATATCTTCGGATGAGCGATTCAATCCTGCACTCAACAAAGGAAACCATAGTAAAGATCACACAAACAAAGACTAATCAATCAAAATCATCATTAAAATGAATCCTAGATAAGCAAGGTGTCATTATATCTTCAAATAAAATGATCATATCAGAGTTTGAGTTTCAGATCCACCTGCGGAATCCAAGCCAGGGAGGAATTTCAGAGAATTTTGAGCCAGGCGTATTCCAGCAGAATAAACATTAAAACACCTATTAGCAACTTAATCCGATCATTAGCATAAATTAATCATAAAATGCATCATCATTTGTTAACAAGTCCTATTACTCCATATTTCTTCACATTCCATCAGGTTTCAGGAAAATCCGCACGGGATGGATTTTCGCGAAGGAGGAGACATTCTGCAAATTTTGGAAAAAAACTAGGGAACAAAGGATTTCAGGAAAATATGGAGTCGAAGGAAATCTGCGAAGAAGGTGAATCTACGGAGGCTTGAGAATTTCGGGAAAAAAGAAGAGGAGTGGGAAAATTGGGAAAACTCGGCCCACACAGAATTCTGCAAAGACCAAAAAAATCTTCGAACCACAGCGTTTAGCCAGAGTTTGAGCGAGATCCGGGAAAATCCGGATGGGGTGGAAAATCCCGAACTGGGGAGAAAACCCGAATTTTAACTGAGGCAGAACCAAATTCAGCAGAACAAAAACAAACTTAGAAAGAAAACAAAAGAACTCCCAAGACCAAACTAGACAACCAAAGGCAAAGAAAACAAAAGCAAAAAGAAAGAGGGGGACCCATTTTGTTCCAGAATAAAATGTGGTGGTTATGCAAGGCATAACAAATGGCAACTCAACTGGGAAAATGGTTTAACCGTTTTCAAGAAACTAAAGGATTTAGCTACCCAGAACTCCTAGTTTATGAACATCACAACTCCAGTTGGGTCAGTTTTAACAACCAAGGTTGACCTAGAATCTTAAGTGTAAATCAACAATGGCCACCCCTGAATCTAAGTGTGTGCTTGATGGTGCATCACTCTTTTATAAACTTTTCCTCATCTTTCAAACAACAATGTGCAAGATTTGAACTACATGAATTGATTTCCTTTAGCTGTTGTGCAATGATATCCTGGGCATTACTCTGCTGCCAATCAGACATCCATAGCCCCGATGGAGATACCTCTAGTTTTCTCACAGCATTTCTCTACTGCTAATCAGGCGTACATAGCCCCGGTAGAGATACTGGAATCACCCATTCATATTAAGTCTTCTTTTCTCTTTAGATAGTTCCCTCTTTTTTTTCTTGGAGTTTCAGATATTTCATTCAATTTTTTCTCAATATTTCAAATGTTTAACATCTGTTCTAGGTTGAAAACTACCATGGACCTCATAACAACACTTGGGAGATCAGATTTTCACTCAAATCTTACAACACCATAGTCCTAGGACAAATATATGATTACAAAGGGAGATGATCTTGACGATTTGTGACAGATTCATAGGAGCTAATGAAGGTTATTTACTTTGCACCTTGTTTTCAAGACTTTCCACAACTCTTATTGACAATGGGAATAAAACAACGAATTTAGGACAAAATCACCTAATCAGAAAACCTGAAAATATCTAAACCACCTCTCTCCTATTAACCAAAGTATACTTCAGATAACAATCCACTATTTCAAAAAGGAAAGAACAGATAAACCCCAAAGAACAAACAAGATAAAAACCAAACAGCAAAGGAAACGAAAGGGACAGAAAGAAAGGACAAACAAACAAACAACAAAACTATTTACAAACAACAAGCAAAAAAAACTATTTACAAACAGAAAAACAAACAAACCATTCACAAAAAGAACAGAAAAACTAGAGGACACAGGAAAAAGAAAACAAAAGAACAAAAGAAAACTAACTAAACCAAAAACCAACACTAACCAATCCTAATCCTAAACTAACTCCAAAGCTAAGCCCTATAAACACAAAACTATAAGAATTTGTACATTGACTTGACTGATTTTTCATTATGTGTAGCAATCTTAACCTACTAGGCACAATTCTAAACCTAGCAAATTTATTTTTATACTAAAAAATATGAAGCTTATGTGCAATAAGTTCATTCTGAGGGTATAAAGCTTGAAATATTATAAGTTGTGGGTTCTCAGTTTTGTCATGATTTACCCACAAACACGTTTTACTATCCCCAGCGCCATAATCAAACTAAAAATCATCGAAACACAGAGGATAATGAAAGGACACCACCTGATTCAGAAGATTTCTAGTTACTAATGCAGACTTGTGTTGTATGAACTCCTTCTCTCGAGATCTCAGCTCATGGAACACCACTGAAGCAAGGTTTGTCTTGGGGCTAGGATATTCACTAACCAACATCTTTGTATTCATCTCGAGTATAGAGTCAAAAAATTTATGGATTTCTTGAGATGAAGTCTTACTTTCAACACTCTCTTGAAACATGTCACCCTCAAGGGTTTGAGAATCTACGTCCAGCTTATCACCATTGATGTCAGGGATACTGGCACATGGTGAACAAGGATTTCCTTCGAACTCATTTGAATGCATGGAGTCAAAGTTAGGAAAGCACTTTCTCAATTCATATTCATGCACATCATCAACAAGAACATGCCATTCAACATCAAATTTATCAATATTAAGATCAAATTCATTTGTAGATGCTAAGAAAGGACTTTTGTTAAACAACACATTTGAGTAAACAAAATAAAAATCAAGAAAATACTCCCTTGTCTCATTCTCTTCATCATATTGAAGAGATTCAACTTCTGAGATAACCTCTTGGTTGCTTTCTTGGCATTCCTCTGCTTCATCCAAATGTACCCCGTCATGAATTTCTTCAGGGAACACTTGACTGATCTGCACATCTACTTGAACTTCTTCCCTTAAAATTTCATTTTGGCATTTAAGTCCTTGTCTTTGACCACAAGATTCATTGGCAATCTCATCTTGAAGTGTGTTATTTGTTTCAATCCATTCACTACTTAAATCAGTAGAGTCATCTTCTTGTGTTAACCCATCAAAGTGTATTTCTTCCTCATTCACCATCATGAAAGAATCTATGGATGCATCAATGAATCCATTCTCCACTTCTATCAAGCCCTCACTAGGTAGAGGAGTTTCATCAGTTGTTGAATCCATCTCAATGCAAGGATCAAGGTCATCAAAAGATAGGGAAGAATTAAACCTCTTCACACAGTTACCCTCATCATTTTGGATGGACTGATTACCATTTTCATGTGTGCTAGTTGTTTCATCCTCCTCATTGAGGGGATACGTACTCCAAGGATCTTCCATAAGTATTCCTTCACTAGTGATTAGTTGCTTGAAATACAACTCCATCCTTCCTAGGAAGAGGTGGAAATCCATCTGAGAGTGTTGATTAGTTCGATTTATCCTACATCCACTTGGCCCAACAAGTTATGATAGTTTCAGATCTCCCAACTCTTCTAATTTCTCCCTTATTCGATTTTGCATACGAGGGATATCAATCCAACATGAACCATGTTCCTTTGTCCATTCCTCATCACCCTGATTCTCATCTTGATCAGAAGAGTTGTTCAAATCATTGGAAGATATTGTTGATTTCTCATGACAACAATCCTGTATTAATACCTCATCTCCTTCACAGCCATCATTAGTACTAACATTCTCAACAAAGCTAGATTCTATCTTGAGATTTCCATTATGCTATAAATTTACATCCATTTCATGCTTTTTACCAAATAAGTCATCAAAATTATATTCTGGCTCATCAAATGTTTCATCTACAACTTCATTGTGATGTAATGGATATGCTTTGGAATATGACCGAAAAGAGATGATATGGTCACAACTTCATTGACAAGTGGAGTACTTAACTCTGTGATTGGATTTTTCTGAGAAGTTCTCCCAGTGGTCTTGTGTGTGATTTCCCTGATACGGGGTGTTAAGGAATGTGGTTCTCAGAACCTCAAGAAGGTTGTAGTTGCTTGGTGAGAATGATTGCACTTGGGTAGGGATGGTGGGTGAAGTGGCATAAGGTTGCAGATGACGACAGTTTGAAAGCACAAGAGGATTATAACCTTGAGTTTGGCTATCTGAATTTCTAGTGTCATGTCCAAATTGTGCCAATAAGAGAGCTTTATTGAATGCATCATGCAAGGATGTAGCCTCACCACAACATCTGACTTTGGTTGTAAATGAGGGGTTTAAACCCTAATAATAATGTTCTATCAGTATATGATCATCAACAACCAAATCTAAAGATTGAACCCTTTGATACATAAACAAAAATCTGTGATTAAATTGATAAATTGATTCTGATGGTTTCCTTCTTGTGGTTGCAAATTCAAACGATGGGTCTTTTGTTCATGCATAAGGGTCAAACTGATCCACAAATAAAATTTCTAACTCCGTCCATGAACAAATATAATTTGGTGAAAGATTAACATACCATTGCCTTGCTGTACCTTGAAGTGTTTTGACAAAAAGTTGACAGGCTGTATCTTCATGAAGAATCCGGTGAAGAGTCATCAAATCCTTGCAAATCCTAACATGATCTTTAGCAATTTGTCCACTGTTAGCAAAAAATAATGGAAGCCTATTATGCATATGATAAGGAATTTCATTAAGAATCCCAGGAATACATAAAGGGTTGCCCATCAGAGCTGGGTTTTCCAAGATCTGACCCACTCCAACTTACAACAATCCAAAATTACTCAAGGAGGCCCTCCTTCTAGCGCCAGTTTCTGTTGATGGTCCAAGTGGCACAGCAACATGCAAATAGAATATTGCCATTCTATTTCTCTTGAAAGAGAAAGAATAACACATGGATATCTTAACTCCCAAGGTCTTTGTAATCGGTTCTCGATTGTGCTGATTTCACTCAGTGATTGATGTGAACTATAATGTTCAAGGGGCCTGCTGGTGTTGAGTTTCTGGATTTTTCTAAGATCAAACATAAATTCAAACCTACTTTAACTGGGGTTTTTAAAGAAACAGAAAAAGATAGATCAAAGCTTTGGAACCGAAGAGAATGATCATTCATCCAACTTAACCAGACTTGTTACCTTTCAAGGAATTCCTAACTAAAACTACAGAACAAAATTAACTTGTGATTAACACATAGTTTCATCCATTCACAGTGCTAACTTCAACAGCAGATTGCAAATCACTATTTAAAAAAAACATAAAATAAAACTTCATTCGTTGAAAGCTTCTCAAATCAAATGATTAATTGAAGATGAATACCATTCAAGAACACAACATGAAGTAGATTTAAATCTGGTTGCTTCTACTGTTAGTGAAACATATAAGCAACATTTACAACTCTGGCACAATCACCAGTGTACAAAGAACCTATATCTTCAGAATGTTTCCATCTACACTAAGAAAAATTGAAAGATACATTATTGCCTACGTTGAATCTAACTCCTAACTAACAAGAAAAATGAAGCTCCCATTACCAAGAAATAGGATGCAGTTTTGTCTCCTCTATCTTTTCTAAAACTTCTACCTAAACTTGTACCCCAACTTCTATATCTCTACCAAAAGAGGAAAAAATGCCATATATACAGAATGTATCAAAAGGAATGCGCTGGCCCCTGTTTTTAGGGTTTACAAAATAGCTGTCGGCTCAGAAGGGTCGACCCTCAGATCTTTTTGAATAGAGTTAATGCTACATTCAATGTGAATCCCTGTTGTCCATGTCAGTGAAGGATCGCCCTCAAGAGAAGCCTTCAGATCTTTTATAATCACATCATTAACTCTATGCCTCCGTGTCCATCTTCGAACTCCCTTGCAGATCTACCTTGAATGCTCTAAAGCATTATCATTAATGTCGATCCACCTCTGCTAGCAACAATCTTAGTTGTCCCTGAGACTCATGGTTCTTTCCTTCCTTCGGCCTCCTTGTGCTCAAGATCTTTCTGCACGTTGACCATCTCCGGAAGCAACATCAGACTTTCCTTTAGATCTGACTACCATCATTCCCGAGCCGATCCATCGCTTTTGATCTTAGAATGAGTCCATGTCATTTGCATTTTGTTGATCTTCTTCACAGAGGTAGTCAACCAATCCAACGGCCAATGGTTCACCCCTTTAGCTTCTTCTGATTGGGTGAACATAGGCCAGCCATGCAAGATTCTTGGGCGGTCAAAGATCATTCGAATGGAATCACATGTTAGTGAGACACTGGCCGTGTCTCCCTGATGCGATTATACCTCATAGTAGCCATCGGTGTAGCATATGACGAGTGGCAAGACCTCATAGCGAGCGACACAAATCATATTGATATCCATAGAAACCATTGGCAAGACAATCGTTATCGGCTAGGGGTCATGGTGAGTTCTCATCGGTCATACCGGTATCCCTTTTTCCACTGGAAAATATGTCGCTGTCAGCAAGACTTCCCATTGTCGTCAAGACCTCTCATCGAGCCCCTCTACCTTTCAGTGAGACACCATCGGACCGGCCAGATGTTATAGCGAGCTCATTTTATTTCGGGGAGACTCCACTTGGTCGCCGAGACTTCATAGCGATGAAAAATCATTCAGCCAGGAGCCTCCATTTCACTTCGGCAAGACTTCACTTGGTCGGGGAGAGATTGCATCAGACAACAAAAGTTATAGCGATATCCCCTTTCATCGCCGAGTTCACCACTATCGACAAGACTTCCCTGAGTCGGCGAGACGTTATATCGAAGCCCCCCCACCTCTCGGTGAGACTTCTATTTGTCGGTGAGACATCTCTCCGAGCTCAAAACATTATACCGAAGGTTTCACTAGTCGGCAAGAGATCCTTGGGTCGGCCAGACATTATGTCAATATCATTTCATGTCGGCGAGACTAGCTTCCTTTTCCGAGACATTACACCAAAGTCGCACCCCTTTCACCGAGACATTTCGTAGTCGGCCAGACATCACACCGAAGGGAGAACCTTTCGGCGAGACCTCCTTCTGTTGATGAGACTTCATGGAGAATATAAATCCTTCTCCCTGATGCAGCCTTTTGAACAACTATCGGGGAGACTTTTATCTGTCGGCAGGACCTTTTGCCGAGCTCACAACTCTCGCTGAGGCTCCCCCCATGTCGGTAGGACATCTCCCCAAAAGTAAACCACTCTCCCCAATGCCATTCCATTTTAGCAAGAGTCCACCTTGTCGGTGAGACCTCTTGCCGACACTACCATCCTTCGCCCAGACCTCCTTCTATCGACGGGACTTCTCCCGAACTCGAAGCTATTTCGACGAGACCCTGCTATGTCGGCGAGACCTTTTGCCGAGTTCCAAACATTATACCAAAGGGAGAATCCTTTTTGGTGAGACTTTTCCTCTTCGTCCAGACCTCCTGTCGAACATAAATCTTTCTCAGCGAGATCCCCCGATGACATCCCTTTCGGTGAGACTTCTTCCCAAGCGGAGAGATATATAAAACCTTACGGCGACTGAGATGTCATGGCGACCGGTGGATCCCAAATGAATAATACACCCAACTAGTTGGCAAGACATCTGAAAGGTCTCAACGACTTTCTTCCTAAGGAGTTTTATGCTGAAGGGGATTGAGGCACGCTTTCCAGTTGACTTCCCTGAGAGATATCTTTGAATGAGTGATTCAATCCTACACTCAACAAAGGAAACCATAGTAAAGATCACACAAACAAAGATTAATCAATCAAAATCATCATTAAAATGAATCCTAGATAAGCAAGGTGTCATTAAATCTTCAAATAAAATGATCATATCAGAGTTCGGGTTTCAGGTCCACCCGCGGAATCCAAGCTAGGGAGGAATTTTGGAGAATTCTGAGCTAGGCATATTCCATCAGAATAAACATGAAAACACCTATTAGCAACTTAATCCGATCGTTATCAATCAAGAAACAACATGTGAGATCTCAAAATAGCATAAATTAATCATAAAATGCATCATCATTTGTTAACAAGTCCTATTACTCCATATTTCTTCACATTCCCTTAGGTTTCGGGAAAATATGCACAGGACGGATTTCCGCGAAGGAGGAGACATTCTGCAAATTTCGGAAAAAAACCAGGGAACAAAGGATTTCAGGAAAATCCAGAGTCGAAGGAAATCCGTGAAGAAGGTGAATCTCCGGAGGCTTGAGAATTTTGGGAAAAAAGAAGAGGATTGGGAAAATTGGGAAAATCCGGCCCACGCGGAATTCTACAAAGACAAAAAAAATCTCCAAACCACAGCGTTTAGCTGGAGTTTTAGCGAGATCCGGGAAAATCCATATGGGGTGGAAAATCCCGAACTAGGGAGAAAACCTGAATTTTAACTGAGGCAGAACCAAATTCAGCAGAACAAAAACAAACTTAGAAAGAAAACAAAAGAACTCCCAAGACCAAACTAGACAACCAAAGGCAAAGAAAACAAAAGAAAAAAGAAAGAGGGGGACCCATTTTGTTCCAGAATAAAATGGGGTGGTTATGCAAGGCATAACAATAAGGAAGAAAGAAAAGGATATCAACTATAGGCAATTCTAAAGGGATAAGCCCCATAATGTATGTACATGATGGATAAGTGTTTATATATATATAATATGAAATTACCTCTTATATACATTATAGTAGAAGGTAATTAGCTTTTTTATTATATATATGTTGTTTTTCTAAATAGTTTATTCACAATTTGTGTTAACGTCTTAAATTTCTCTCTTACTATTGAGTCTAGGGTATAAACACAACATATATAGATTACTTGAGGCCCATTACTTTGTTCTATGTCCCCCCATTTTCTTGCTAACATTGGTTCATTTGTCGAGACCCTTGTTATGTAGTATAGAGAAAATTATGAGGAAACCTTAAAATCTAATATAGATAGGAATACTTAGGTAAATAGAAAATATGATTTTAATCAACAACACTATCTCCTTGGTGTTAGCCTCATGAGAGGGGGTTAGGCATCAAGGAGATGGAGAATGGAAATGTTGGTATGTGGAGCTTGATAATGCTTTGGTGTTAATATTTTAGCAAATTTGATAGCTACATTTTCTCCCCAAATTAATCAACGGGGGAGTGCAGGGGGTAGAGCCCTTCCTGTGGGGTCTGAGGGGACCATCCCCTTAATAGGGGCCCAAGGGTGGAGCCCATGGTGGGTGATGCAAAGCAACCAACACTTAGCACAACTTGACACAAGTGAAAAAATGATCCATCACCAACAATGAAAAAAATGAAAAAAACTTGATTCACTTGACAACTTTCATAAACTGATTCATCTTAAACAATGATTAAGTGCATTCTAGATCACATTGGAAATATTGCCATGGCAGCCTACAATTTAATGCAACGAATTTCCATTAATAACTTTCATAAAAAAAATAATGAAGCCAATCGCTTCAGTGAGATTAAAGATAGCATAATTATAGACTTTTCCTCCAATTTTTATGAAGATCCAACAGTGGAAAAAAAAATTATTGCATTTTTCCCAAAACTGCAAACCCTAGGTAGGGTTCAGACCTGCCCTCATAAAAATAGTCATAACTTATTCAAATCTTAATGAAATTTGATGAGACTTGAAGAAAATGAAATTAGATTCACATGGAAACAAAATAAAATTGGTTTTAGATCAAAATATGGACTGTACAATCTATACCATCACATTTTTTAGTCTGCAATTTCTGCACAATATTGTTAGAATAGGGCAGTCTCACCAAAATGATCATAACTCCCACACAACTCAATGAAATTCAATGAGACAAAAATAATTGTAAACTAGAAACAAATATATTTCCATCCATATATTATACTCCTTGATATGAGGCCATACTAGGCCGTACAATGAACAACTTTGACCTGAAAACAATGTAAGAATTAAAAAATGCACACAAAATTGAGGTTTTCATTCATCAAAATTTAAAAAAATGTATCCAAAAACCCACAATTTGAGTGTTGGAGGGTGTCTTTATACATTTACAACAAAAAAAAACTATTTTCAACCACCTTTTGATTATTTTGTTGAAAAAACACCTTAATGACACTTTTGACAAGTTGCTTGACAACCTTTTTTTGAGCAACTTTTACAATTTTTACAATATTTGCCTAAATTTCACCAATGACCAAAAATGGTCCTAAACCACTTAGGATAGTCTCAAATTACCTTACTTACATCAATAAAGCCAAAACAAAGAAAAAACCAAAGTTTCACAATACAACTTCAAATTGCATCAAGGGTGCTCCTGCACCATACTCCCAAGGGGAAGAAAAACTCAAGTTCACTTGAGTGTAGTTTTTCTCTCTCTTTCTGGTCTTCCAATTCTTCGGAAAATTGTCCTTCATCTCTATAGATTTCCCTGGATCATTTTTCTTCTTCTTTTACCATTTCTTACTGAGCATCTTCTCAACTTCAAGGTACCAAAATTTGAGTTCTCGTTCATATGCCTCAGTTCCACTGTCTATGTCTTCATCTTCATCATTCAAACACAATATGTTAGCATATACATCATCCATAAAATCAGAAATTTCAGCCATTACCTCATCTTTTTCACCATATTGTGCATAACAATCAACATTCACTTCTTTTTCTTCATACCCTTTTCCATCTTCATTTTCATCTGTTGCACCTATAAACACATACTCACATAAAGGCATAGTTTCAAAAACACAAGATTTGATTGTCTCTTCAGATGCTTCTAACACCCTTCCTTTCAACATATCTTGAAACTCATCCATTCTTGTTGTTTCCCTCTTTTTCCTTCTTCTCCTCTGAATGGTCTTCTTGATAGGCCACTTTATCCTCTTTCTTATTAGTAAATGCCAACCATTTGCTTTCTCAAGTAATTGTTGCATCTCAAGATTCATTATTTTGTTCATTTCTTCCATTATTTTGTTCATTTATTCCAAGTATTGCCTCAAATCTGCTATTTCTTTCTCAATGTCAATTTGCTTCACCTTCCCATCCTTTTTCTTTATCTCACTTTTCTCTTTTTTCTTGCTTGGTGCCTCCTTACTCTGCAAGTCTCCACGAACAAATCTTCTCAACATCTCCATTTTTATTTCTCAAGCAAGTCTATTTCTCCTTGCTTCTCCTTTTCTTTGTGATACCTCACTTAGGTTTCCTCTCCTTTTCCTCACTACCTAGTCTTTTGGCATCTAGGTTCTTCCTTCAACCTACAAAAAGACAATACACAAACCCCCAAAACTTCCTTGCCCAAATCTTTGGGCTCTAATACCAATTGATGCAGAGAAACCAACACTTAGCACAACTTGAAACAAGTCAAACAATGATCCATCACCAACAATGAAAAAAAATCAACAAACTTGATTCACTTTACAACTTTCATAAATTGATTCATCTCAAACAATGATAGTGCATTCTAGATCACATTGGAAACATTGCCATGACATCCTACAATTTAATGCAACAAACTATCATTAATAGCTTTCACAAAACAAATAATGAAGTCAATATCTGGTGAGATTGAAGATAACATAATTACAAACATTTCCTCCAATTTTTATGAAGATCCAACAGTGGAAAAGAAAGTTATTGCATTTTTCCCAAAACTGCAAACCCTAGGTAGGGTTCAGACCTGCCCTCACAAAAATGGTCATAACTTATTCAAATCTTAATGCAATTTGATGAGACTTGAATTAAATGAAAGTAGATTCACATGGAAATAAAATAAAATTGGTTTCAGATCAAAATATGGACTATACAATCCATACCATCACATTTTTCAGACTGTAATTTCTGCACAATATTGTTAGAATAGGACATTCTCACCAAAATGATCATAACTCCTACACAACTCAATGAAATTCAATGAGAAAAAAGAATTGTAAACTAGAAATGAATATATTTCTATCCATATATTATACTCCTTGATATGAGGCCATACCAGGCCGTACAATACACAACTTCAGCCTGAAAACAATGTAAGGATCAGAAAATGCACACAAAATTGAGGTTTTCATTCATCAAAATTCAAAACAATGTATCCAAAAACCCCCAATTTGAGTTTTGGAGTGTGTCCTTATACATTTCCAACCAAAAAAAACTATTTTCAACCACCTTTTGATTATTTTTTTGACAAAACACCTTAATGACACTTTTTGACAAGTTGCTTGACAACTTATTTTGAGCAACTTTTACAATTTTTACAATATTTGCCTAAATTTAACCAAATGACCAAAAATGGTCGTAAACCACTTAGGATGGTCTCAAATGACCTTATTTACATCAATAAATCCAAAACAAATCAAAAACCAAATTTTCACAATATAGCTTAAAATTGCATCAAGGGTGCTCTTGCACCAGTGGGTGTCTAGGGGTAATGCCCCGAGTGGGGGCTGTTGGGGGAAGTTCCCTTGAAGCAAAAATTATTTATATTTTAATAAAGAAAATTTTAAATAAAATTAGTTTAAAATAAATTTTGTAATGGCCAAAATTGTGATATTTTCTTGCTACATATTCAAAAGGCCAAGAGGCATGGGTGTGTGAATGTAAAAATAACACACAATAATCAACACAAATTGGAAGTCTACAAGTAATGTGGTTTGACAATGAGCACATAGTTGTAGATATTCCCCTTTATGTCTAATCAACTAATGTAGATAGCATATATATGACTTAACGAACCTACAAACCCAAAATAAAGCAATTCATTGTTCAAAATGGGGCTTCATTAAATTGTCAACTAGGAAATTGTAATCTTGAGATGATGGTAACACTATATATATGTAGTTGAGAATCCTAGACTTCCTTAATTGATTGAGTATAGACAATTGAACAAGAGTACATTCATCTTAAAGATTCCTAACTTGAAATAACTCCTATTTGGAAAATAGGTTAAGAAAATACTAGTTGTTGTAAGTGACCCTAGTAACTTCTACAGGTGCTTATCCTTTCACATACTATAACAAGTGACTCTTTATGTTGCAGCATGACCTATTTCAACTGATTGCTTAAAAGCATTCAACATAATGTAAATTATAAATTACAATTTAGAAATTACAATATAGCATTTAGCGTAATGTAAATTGGAAACTATAATTCAAAAATGATAATTCACAATCTAACTAATCATCTAAGATAACATGGATTATGTAGTACCTCAAGTGGCCCTTCCTTGATTTGTTGCAATCCACAATGTCTCCCTTCAAAAACTAACTCAGAAATTCATGAAACCTAAGTATTCTTTTTTTATTGTAATTTGAACATACACAAAGCTTTTTTAATAAAGTATAACAAGTCTTATTTTTAATCCATTTCATGCAAAGATCTAGCTAGTCGATCTCTCATAAGGTCATCCCTATATACAAATTTTGTGAGGGTCCTCTTATTCCAAAACCGAAAACAATTATGACCAACTATCAACTCTTCCAAAAATATAGTGAAAGGACTATGTCTTAACAAAAAAATAACAAGTGGAAGTAAGAGTGTAAGAGTCTGATAAGGACTCTACATCAATTAAGACAAGTGTTATAACTAGAAAAATGCCTAATAGGGCAATATTTATTATAAATTTCTATCCCCTATTAGAATGGCCTCTTCTTCCTCCCACAATTTATGAAAGAGATGAAATGACACATGAATATTCATGTTCACATCCTCAAACCATTGCTTGCATCAATCTTCAGTAAATACATGTGTTGTAGTTGATCACCTCCTCTAGCTATGTTGAATCGAAATCCTTCTGCTACAAGTTAAGAATCCTTTTGTTGGGGGTTGACAAGTTCTTTACTGCAAGGCTTATTCTTATTTTGAAGGAATTTTCCATTATTAACAACTATAATTAATCATAAAATTCTACTAAATCCCATAGAAATTCAAATATCACACACTCATTCATCATATCATCTTCAGTTCTTTTTAAATACTTAAAGTATATAGAAATGTAACTTGGAAATATCTTTGAAACTTAGTAGAAATAAGATTAAAAAGTAGGAAACTAAAGCAAGGAACTGGACATTTTTAGGGCTCATCACCACCCCCAACTTGGTTTCTTTCTTCTCCTCGAGCAACTTAGGTTCTCTAGTTGTATTGCAATACAATTTCCTTGTAGTTCACTATACTAGTGACCCCTTCACCCTACTTTAGGTAGAACCCTTTTGCTCTATTATTTTCTCCCCTCTAGCCCGCTTTGTTGCCCCTATCTCCTTTCTTCTTCAAGTATCCAATGTGGAATTGGAAACAAAAGAATAGGAGGATGGAAAGTTAAGGGGAACCAGGTGATAGTATTTTCAAGGGAGGTTGTGATGTATTTGTGAGCTCTTTTAATTGTTGCCAAGTAGTTGACAACTGAATGAGGCTCCTTTTTTAGCTTTGGCATTAATTCCTTTCATCTGTCCTGAGAGAAGTTAAGTGCTTATCTCCTTGTCCTAGTTCACAGTTCTTGAAACCTTTTATATTCATCCTCTACTAATAAGTCAATCCATTCTTCTACCATCCTTCTAGGATCTTATGCCTCTACTCTGATAAGAAGAGGAAATAACTTCTCCCTTTCACTATAATCTCTTTGCAGTTATCCTCACTGATGTTCATTCCTAATAAATGAGGTCATTTTCTTGATTTGAACATCTCCCACCAAGATAAGTGGGTTCCAAGCAGATTCACAAGGAATGGCCAGATTATGCAAGTAAAATTCACACAATTGGTCTTACATATCTAGGGTGGCCTGTTGGTATGCTTCCAAAAATAATGTACATGAGGAAAGTGAAACTGGAAGGTCGCTGGTTAGTTGACTAAATTGAAAACTTAAAAATTTCTCTTGTAAATATAGGGTGTAAACCCTAGAAAGCAGTCTACATCTTAGGAGTTGGACTATTTTGTTAGCCATCTCTTCCATTTTTACTTTTAATTTCCTAATCTCGATATCCTTCCTTTCAATTTCTCTGGTGTGTGTTGATATCAGTTTTGATTTTTCTTTATCCCAGTTCTTTTTTACTTGAGAAAATTCCTTTATTTTATTCCACAACTCAATCCCGAGGGTAACCACAATAAGGGTTCTAGGAATTCTTGGGGTTGCATTTTGGTTCATGGGTTATGTAGTTCTCTTATTAATCTAAAAAATGGCCAACTACACCAATTTTTCCAAACTTGACCCTTGCTGGTCAAAATCATGCAGCCTTTTCTCCAATTCCCAAATCCTACTATCCAACCCATTCTCCCTCTATTAATGTCCTTTGAGTTAATCTTCCAATTATTTTAACCTCTGTAGGGCTTCTTGCAATTCTTTACTCTCATATTTCCCTTTTAAAGATAATTTTCTTTATTTTCCAAAAATATCTCTTCATCAACCTCAACAGGTGAAGCAAATCCTTCTTCAAAAGATGGGCTATTTTGAGGTCTATGCTTTTTCCTTGTTGTAAATAAGTCTTCAGAGTCAGAGTCAGAGTTGTTGCTTAGATTCATGTATTGCAACATTTTACAGTGTTCCCAATCACTGGGCACATTTTTATTTTGTGAGTCTGTTTTAGACTCCACTACAAGGACTCTTTCTTTTTGAGGTTTAGCCTTCCCCCTTGCAGGGCCCTTCTTTTTTAGATGGTTTGATCGCCTTTTGGATTGTACTGACCTTTTCTATCTCTTTTTGGGTACAAAGGTAGATGCCACACTTTTTCTTTTATATTGCTTGGGGTTGGAAGGGCTTCTAGTATAGGTAGGGTTTTTTGATTCCACCAGTGCTATGGGCTACTCCCTAGAAGATGCAAGTTGTGTCTCTTGTACCTTTGGATTTTTTTCTCACCAATTCTATGGGAAAGTGATACAATAAGTGAAGAAGAAGGTGCATGCTCCTCTTCTGCATCTGTAGAAGGATCATTCACCTCTTGTCCCCTATTTATTTTTCCTCCATCCCAGGCCTCACAAAAATATCATTAATATTTTTGCAAGCTAAAAAGTCTTCCCAAGACACATTGGGGAATTGAATTCTAAGACTCCTTTTGATCAACAAGGTGACTAAAAAATAATGTGACAAAGCAGATTGATTCCTTTTCCTTTTGTATTGAACAAACATCCTCTTCGATAGATTATACAAAAAATTGGGAACACTCACTAGCCTTTGATGGCGTAGGTGACTCAAAATTTTAAAATTCACTATATATAAAAGAGACTACCTGACATTATAGGTTAAATACTTAACTATATAAGAGGCAACAAAATACCATAACCATTCCAAGGAAAATATTTGTGTACCTTGTGTCGAGGAGTCCAAATTCTCTCCTAGCCATGTGAAATCATTCCTTGTTATGATTGCATCAACTCTTACTGGGAATTATTCTTCTATCTTGGGCAACCTAGAAACTTTTGCTACTACTTTCGAGGCATCTACTCTCAACCATCTAATTTTAGCCTCATCATTTTGCAATGTGTTGGTGAATTGTTGTGTCATGACTTAATTGTATTCTATTAGACAGAAAAAATAGTCTAACCACCTAGCTTGTTGAAAGATTGGTAGACATTGTTGGTCTTCCAATATCAGATTATGTGTTGATGGTTCTCTTCTAACAATGTTTCCTCCTATTTTGTAGTTCTATATCCTTTGCTAAGTGAATTTTGCTTTAAAATATTCCTCAATCTTCTTAGTGCTTAGTATGCTTGTTTCTTTTTGAATACGGTCCACCTTTGTGTCTACAAATTCTTATGGCTTATGAAGGGAATTGAGGCATGTGTGCAACTCTTTTGAATTCTTTGACAAATGAAATTTGGAAATGACAACTAAATCATTTTTTCTCCCCCAACTTAATGTTGCTATTTGTCCTCAAATATTAGGGTATGAAAATGATGTAGAATATAGATTGCAAAGCATTGGAGATATTTGATATTACAAAAATTAAATGTGTGCATGATAGTGAAGTTTAGAGAAAATTAGTAGGATTTAATGTTAATCATAGTTAATAACAAGAAAAGTACCTAAAATTGTGTCATGATGGAAAGGTGGTGCATGTGAGGTGAGTTGAGTTTCATCTTGCAACTACTTGGTAAAGAATTTGAAATTATGTAAATAAATGGAAGTACTATGGGAAAATCTACTATATTAAGATCTAACTAGAATGATGACACGTATTTGAAAATTTTGAATATTGGAAAATAAAGTTGGGGTATGTACGTGATTATTAATGATGGGACGAGATGTTGCATGGAATACATGGTGGATTGGAGTTGTTGCATGTCAAGATGAAAAATGTGGTGTAACAAAAAGTGCTAGTGGCTATGGGTTTAGTGGAAGTAAACTAAAGGTAAGTGTTGCGAGTAGTAGTAGAACAGGTCCCTTTTGAAATGCCCCTGAGGCTGTTGCTATAGGTCCCATAAAAATTTTGTGCACATCCAAAAACAACTGTTGTTGATGGTACATAGTGCATGTGTGTACATGTGGGATTTTATTATGAGATTTTATACTTGTTACACATTAGTAGGTGAGTTGGTTGGCTCATCTACGAATGTATCACTTGATGTTTCAACCTTTTCTACATATTTTGCATGCAATGATGGATCTATATATGGTATAAATTGTTGTTGTAGATCATGTAGAAAATCCTCCTTATGTAATGGATTTTTATAAAGCTTTAGCCTGCTTCTATCAATCATTAAGGGTAATTAGACTGAATCTATGGTAGTTAGCTAGACTACTCCATTCTAAAAACTGCTTAATTTCATGAGGTCCAAGCCACCATGTTTGTAGTTTTCCTTTGTGGTCTCTATATCGTGAATCATAAAGAAATTCATAATCTCCTTCATTGAATTATTTGGTTTTAATAAACTGGTTGTGTCATCTTATTCTTTGCTTTTGCATAATATCTATATGATGGATTGCTTCCATCCTTATTTCATCCTAAGTGTTGAGATTTTATAATCTATTCTTCTATATTTTAGATAGGTCTATTCCAATTCCAGGTTGTACTATTGTTCAAAGTGTTTTATGCTCAAATTCAATTGGAAGGACAACCTTTTTCCCATACACCAATTCATATGGTGTGAACCCTGTTGTGGTCTTCTAGGATTTCCTATATACCCAGACAACTTTAGGTAATCTTGCTGCCCAATCCTTTTGATGTAGTTGAATTGTCTTTGTTATAATGACTTCTATCTCCCTGCTTGTGACTCCTACTTTCCCATTGGCTTATGGATGGTAAGGGGTTGAATTTCTATGTCTGATTTCATATTCCTTTACTAACTTTGCAATCAAATTAGAAGTAAACTAGGGTCCTTAGTCTATGACTATCTCCCTGGGTACATTGTACCTAGTGAATATTTCTTCATAAAGAAAATTGACAACATTTCCATCTCTAGAAAACTATAATGATTTAACCTCCACCCATTTTGTTAGATAGTCAATACAAACTAGAATGTATTTCTTATTGTTAGATGTGGGAGCTATTCGCCCAATGAAGTCCAATCCCCATTTTTCAAATGGTGTAATGACCAATTATGGTTGGAGAGGAATTTCATCACTCCTAGTATGTCTACCCTTCCTCTGGTATCTGTCACACCACCTTGTGTATTTGACTACATCTTTATGAAGTGTAGGATAGTAGTAGCTAGTGTTAAGACCTTCAAAGTTGTATTCATATACTTCATCCTTAAGGATATCATACACTTCATCCTCCCTTATGCATCTTCTCATTATTTTATCTAGCCCTGTATAAAAGAGATAACAAACCACCCAGGAATAAGGGAAGTTGTGTTCTACCAAATGATGCCTTTCTCTAGGTGAGAGATGTGGGGGTTTTCTTCCTACAACCACTTAATTACCTATGTTTGCATACCAAAGTGTTTTCATAGAGAGTAAAAATAAGTGTTCATCTAGAAAGGAATCATCGACTACTTCTATTGATTTTATTTATAGCTTAGAAAGGAAATCAACCACTACATTTTATTTCCATAGTTTATCCATAATGGTTATATCAATTCCCACAGTAATAATATCCATCTAACAATTCTTCCACGAACCACTAGTTTGCTCATCAAGTATCTTATTATTGTGTGGTCTATATGAACAAAGATAAAATATCTAGTGATATAGTGTCTAAATTTGTTATTGACATATATCTGTTGGATGTTGTGGTTGTGTTGCTGATATGTGGTTGTCATTGATGTCAACACTATTAGCATTGATGTATTAGAAGTTGTATATGTCGAGGTTATTGAGAAAATTGTAATAAGAAGTGCTATAGGTTGTCAGTGGAGTAGTGAAGATAAGTCTATCAGTGTGATCAACATGTTGATGGTCAATGGTTGTGGACTAAAGGGTTTCTTGCTGAGTGTATCTAGTTTATCCATGTCAAGTTTTAGAGATCCACGTGAAGATTTGGTCAAGTTATGAAGATTTGTATTTTGACAGTTTTCTATTGATAAGTAGGAGGTATTTTCCACAACGTGTCAAATTATGATATTGCTATTAGGATTCAACTGTAGTTTTTGAGTCAAACTCATTGACCCAAGTTTCCACAACGTGTCAAATTATGATATTGCAAATGGGGTTGCAAGTTAAGTGGGCTTAACCTTGGGGAAAACTCCATGGTTAAGCGCACTTGAGTTGGAGCAGTATTGGGATGGGTGACCTCCCGGGATGGCCCAATGCTTCATCTCTATGAGCATCACCTAGATGCAATGAGTGCTAAGTGGACCATTCATTATCATGAGAGATGTGTTCTTGTGAACCACTACTCATGAAACTTGGGTCAATGAGTTTGACTCAAAAATTACACGATTGAATCTTGATAGCAATATCATAAGTTTTTTTCTTACTTCAGTTTGTGTTCCTGAATGAAGATCATGTGATTTCTGTAAGTTCAGCTGTTGCGGATGATTCTCTAGTGTTTCATGTTGTTTGTGGATATTTATAGTTCGTGCTCTATCTATGTTGCATGTCCACGTTGATCGTTGTGCTCGTGATCTAATATTTTCTCTTGTGTGTTCATGTTTTTCATGTTCATGGCCGACTAGGTGTTGAAACGTGTTGTGGATCCTTGAGGAGAAATTAATTGAAGTGTTTTTGTGTTGGAGTTGTTGATTTGGGTCTACACTATGTTGTGGCCGACCTTGGTTGATTCACATGAACAATTTTTATGTATTTTGGGTCGATTGTTTGTAATTATTTTATTATTTCTTTGTGGACGACTTGAAGCAATGTAATTTCATGTTGGGGATATATAAGAGCGATTGTTTTATCATTTGGAAGTGTGCTGAGGTGTGCAAGTGTGAAGTGTGTGAGTCCTGTGTGTGAATATTGTTCAGATCATTCAAAGGCAAAGCAGAGTGTGAAAAAGAGTGAAGAAGTGTTCATGTGCTTAACCAGAACTGTAATAAAGCATTAGAAAAATTTATTTTCTCAGTTCACAATCTGGATGGTTTTAATCATAATCTTTCTTGGGTAGTGATTCGTCTTGTAATTGAGTAGTGATCTCTAGGCAGTGTGCCTAAATGCATGTGTATTCCCATTGATACTTCTTTATACTTTTAGTAGGGTATAATATTGTGGACTGACATCCACTGTGGTTTATCCCCTAACAGGGTTTCCATGTAAAAATCTTGGTGTTCTTTGTGTTTTTGATGTGTTGATTGTTTATGGTTTATTATTCATTCATCAGATTTGAGATTAAGTTAAGTTAAGTTGAAAAAGTTTAAATATTTTGTGACAACTGATTCACCCCCCCTCTCAGTTGTCGGTCCTTGTTTTTCCAAAAATTGGTATCAGAGTAGGTTCCTCTGAAGAATTTTAAAAGCTTGAGGTGATCCGAGATGACATCATACAAGAAGGATAGTCCTAGATTCGATGGAGCAAATTACCAACTGTGGAAATCTAGAATGGAATGTCATTTGAGGTGTATTGGTGAACCCTTCTGGAAGATTACAAAGAAAAAATATATTATTCCTCAGAATGGTCCTTCCACTCCTGATGAGATTAAAGAGGTTGAGATCAATATCAGGGCTATTGAAGCTTTGCTGAGTGCTCTGACAGATTTAGAAATGACAAATGTGATGGATCTGAAGACAACTCATGAAATTTGGAAGAAGATGGAGAATTTTTATGAAGGAGATACACTTGTGAAGGTTGCTAAGCTAACAAGTTTGAAAGGAAAGTGTGAAACCTTGAAGATGGGTGAAGATGAAAATATTTCTTCTTATATGCAAAGAGTAAATGAACTTGTGATGGGTATTAGATGTGTCGATGGTAACTTGGATGAACAAGAAATTGTAGCTAAAGTGCTCATATCATTGCGTCCTTCTTACAAATCAAAGGCTCATGCCATTGAAGAGCTCAGAATAGTAATAACTGTGACTAGAGATATGTTGATTGGAAAACTTGCTACCTTTGAGTTGAGTGAATTTGGTGATTCTTCCCCTAAGACTGAATTTGCATTTAAGGCTTCTGTATCCGGAAGAAACAAGTAGAGATATGATCCGGGAGAAAGTTCTAGAAAATCATTCAAGTATGAGGAAGAGATGAAGCAACTTGAAGAAGAAAGAGAGGTAGAAGAATTGGAAGCATTGATTGTGAAGAAAGAAGGCATAGGACAAGGTAAGTATAAAGGAAATTTTCCTATTAAATGTTTCTCTTGCAGTAAAATAGGTCATTTTGCTTCAAGGTGTCTTGAAAGAGTTCCTAGTTCCAAGCCTTACAAACCTAGATTTCAAAAGAAATGCTATTATGTTGAAGAAGGTGTGACTGATGAAGAATCTGATAAAGAAAATGGAAATGAAGATGAATGGGATTTCATTGCTATCAAGGAAAATAGTCTGGTGGCTATTGAATCTGCTAAAGTTGAGAAAGCTCTTGGAACCAGAATTGAAGAAAAGGATGAGTGGGTCATTGACAATGGATTCTCACATCATATGACTAGTAACAAAAGAAAATTTGTAAGTATAAAGAAATATGACGGCGGGGTTGTAAGATTCAGAGATAACAATGTTGGTGTGATTCATAGCAGAGGATGTATTTGTCTTGGTGGTAAACATAACACTGATGATTTCCTTTATGTTGAAGGCTTGAAACATAACCTATTGAGTGTTGGACAAATGGTGGACAAGGGTTATAATCTTCAGTTCAAAGATGGAAGATGCAAGATACTTGGAAGCTCTGAAAGTGAAATTGCTTTAGGTACAAAAACAAAAGGTAATATTTTTCACATAAGTGCTGATGTAAGTTGTTTGATTGCTCAAATGGATGAAAGCTGGTTATGACATAGGAGGTTGTGTCATGTGAATTTTGATAACATTGTCAAGGTAAGCTCCACTCAAGTAGTAAGAGATCTACCTAAGCTAGTGAAGCCTACTAACACAATATGCAAGGAATGTCAGATGGGAAAACAAACAAGAGTTTCTTTTCAGAGCAAACAACATCATTCTAATGGAATACTGGAGCTGGTACATACTGATCTGTGCAGTCCCTCTATAATTAGAAGTCTACAAGGAGAAAGGTACTTTATGCTACTTATTGATGATTACTCTAGGATGATATGGGTTGCTTTCTTAAGAGAAAAATTTGAAGCATTAGAGAAGTTCAAAAGTTTTAAAGCTATGGAAAAGAATGAGATAGGTTTGAATTTCAAATGCCTAAGGTCAGATAGAGGTAGTGAGTTCACCTCCTAGGAATTCAATTCTTTATGTGAAGAGCATGAAATCAAAAGACATTTATTTTCTCCCTGAACCCCTCAACAAAATGGAGTTGTAGAGAGAAAGAACAAAACAATTCTAGATGTTGCTAGAACAATGATTTTGGAAGGAAATGTGTCTCACATCTATTGGAGAGAATTTGTAAGCATTGTTGTGTACACTCTAAACCGGGTAAATTTCAATGGTATTTCTGGTAAGACTCTTTTTGAGCTATAGTTTAGTTATAAGCCTATTGTTAAATATTTCAAGATCTTTGGAAGCAAGTGTTATATTAAGAGAGATGAGGACATAGGCAAGTTTGATGCAAGGAGCGATGAAGGAATCTTTCTAGGTTACTCTACCAAAAGTAAGGGTTACCATTGCTATAATAAAATATTGAGAAAAATGGTTGAAAGTGCAAATGCTAGAGTTGATGAGGACTCTACTAGATCATCCATATATTGTGGATATGATTCAGATGACTAGAAAGTTAGTATAGACCAAGGGAAGAATGCTCAGACATAGAATCAAGTTCAAATTGTTCTAGTGAATCAAGAAAGTTGGGAAGGAGAGACAAGTGGAAGTGCAGAAGAAAGAGAAAAAGAACCAGAAGTGTGAGAGAATCCTAAAATTTTGAGGTATGTAAAGTTAAATCATTCTGAAGATCAAATTATAGGAGATAAGAATAAAGGTATGCAAACTAGAAGAAGGATTGCAGAGGAGTATTGTCTGATTTCCAAGACTGAGCCTAACAATGTCAATGAAGCTTGTAATGATGAACATTGGATGGAAGTTATGAAGGAAGAATTGATGCAAATTGAAAAGAATGATACATGGATTCTTGTTCCCAGACCTAAAGATAAAAATGTGATTGGTACTAAATGGGTCTTTCAGAATAAGCTAAATGAACAAGGTGAAGTGGTTCAGAATAAAGCAAGATTGGCATGTAAAGGGTATTCACAAATGGAAGGTATTGATTTTGAAGAAACCTTTGCCCCTGTTGCCATAATTGAAGCTGTAAGATTATTTCTTGCTTATGTTGCATATAAGAACTATAAAGTCTATCAAATGGATGTGAAGTCAGTCTTTTTGAATGGTGAGTTATACGAAAAGGTATATGTTGAACAACCAAATGGATTTCAACTGACTGATAAGGAAGACATGGTTTTCCAATTGAAGAAAGCTTTGTATGGACTCAAGCAAGCCCCCAGAGCCTGGTATGCTAGACTGGATAAATACTTACTGAAGCTTGGATTCAATAAAGGTATTGCTGACAATAACTTGTATTTTAAGTTGGATCATGATAAAGAGTTGATTATTGAAGTCTTTATTGATGACATTATTTTTGGAGGTGATGATGATCTATGTATGATGTTTGCTGATGAAATGAAAAGTGAATTTGAAATAAGTATGATTGGAGAGATAAAGTTCTTACTGGGATTGCAAGTCACTCAATTGGACAAAGGGATTTTCATATCTTAGTCCAAATATGTGAGAGTTGTTGAAGAAGTTTGCAATGGAAGACTCAAAGCATGTTGGTACACCCATGGTAAACAGATGCAAGTTAATACAAAATGATGATTCTCCTAAGGAAAATCAAACAAGATACATGTCAATGATTGGCGGATTTCTCTATTTAACTCAGACTAGACTTAACATCATGAATGTTGTGTGTATGGTTGCTAGATTTCAAGCTGATCCAAAAGAATCTCATGTAACTGTTGTAAGGAGAATTTTTAGATATCTGAAAGGAATAGTTGATTTTGGGCTTTGGTATCCTAAAGATGATGATCTTATCTTGAGTGCCTATACTGGTGCGGATTGGGTAGGAAATGTAGATGACAAGAAAAGAACTAGTAGTGGTGTCTTCTTCCTAGGGAATTAGTTGGTGTCTTGGTTGAGTAAAAAGAAAAATTCCATTTCCCTATCTATTGCTGAGGCAGAGTATATTGCTGCTGCAAATAATTGTACTCAAGTGCAATAAACATATCGAAGAATCCGGTGCTACACTCTAAGACCAAGCATAGATCAATCAAGTTCCACTTCCTAAGGGAGAAAGTGAGTGAGAAAGAAGTTTAGAGAATGTTCCTACCAAAGAACAGATTGAAGACATTTTCACCAAGTTGTTGCCAAAGGATACTTTTGAGTATCCTAGAGGGATACTAGGGGTGATTACCCCTCCTGATATGAACTAGTGATGCATTGGTTTCCATCAATCTGTGCACTTCATGATCATATTTTGATCTAGATTGATGTTGTGGTGCCTGCTACTCAAGGGGAGTACTCAGATGTGCAGATATGTGTTTAAGAGCTTGTATGTGGAAATATAATCCTTATCTTTTCCATTGATGTCAAAGGGGGAGAAGTGCAATGTGAAAAATATTTCTGGAAGAGAAGAGTTGAGGAGAAGAGTCAGAACCTAAGGAGGAGCAAGTGTTGTTGTGTTGATGGTATTTTTAAAATCATGTGTTCCCATCAATGCCAAAGGGAGAGATTTTTGGATGTTGTGGTTGTTTTGTTGATATGTGGTTGTCATTGTTGTCAACACTATTAGCATTGATGTATTAGAAGTTGTATATGTCGAGGTTATTGAGAAAATTGTAATAAGAAGTGTTATAGGTTGTCAGTGTGATTAACACATTGATGATCAATGGTTGTGGACTAAAGGTTTTCTTGTTGAGTGTATCTATTTTATCCACGTCAAGTTTCAGAGATCCACGTGAAGATTTGGTCAAGTTATGAAGATTTGTATTTTGATAATTTTTCTATTACTTCAGTTTGTGTTCCTGAATGAAGATCATGTGATTTCTATAAGTTCAGCTGTTGCGGATGATTCTCTAGTGTTTCATGGTGTTTGTGGATGTTTTTAACTATTCATGCTCTATCTGTGTTGCATGTCTGCATTGATCGTTGTGCTCCTGATCCGAGATTTTCTCTTGCGTGTTCATGTTTTTCATGTTCATGGCCGACTAGGTGTTGAAGCGTGTTGTGGATCCTCAAGGAGAAATTAATTGAAGTGTTTTTGTGTTGGAGTTGTTGATTTGGGTCTAGACTATGTTGTGGCCAACCTTGGTTGATTCACATGAATAATTTTTATGTATTTTGGGCCGACTGTTTGTAATTATTTTATTATTTCTTTGTGGCCAACTTGAAGCAATGTAATTTCATGTTGCGGATATATAAGAGCGATTTTTTTATCATTTGGAAGTGTGTTGAGGTGTGCAAGTGTGAAGTGTGTGAGTCTTCTGTGTGAATATTTTTCAGATCATTTGAAGGTAGAGCAGAGTGTGAAGAAGTGTTCATGTGCTTAACTGGAACTGTAATCAGGCATCAGCATATGCTATTTTCTCAGTTCACAATCTGGATGGTTTTAATCTAAATCTTTCTTGGGCAGTGAGCTCTAGGAAGTCTGCTTGAATGCATGTGCATTCCCATTGATACTTCTTTATACTTTTAGTAGGGTATAATATTGTGGACTAACATCCACCGTGGTTTTTCCCCTAACAGGGTTTCCACATAAAAATCTTGGTGTTCTCTATGTTTCTGATGTGCTGATTGTTTATGGTTTATTATTCATTCATCAGATCTGAGATTAAGTTAAGTTAAGTTGAAAAAAGTTTAAATATTTTTTGACAACTGATTCACCCCCCTCTCAGTTGTTTGTCCTTGTTTTTCCAACAATATCATTGCTAGCATTTCCTTCTCAATAAATATGTAGTTGAGATTAGCAGCTCGAATATTTTTACCAATGTAGTAAATTGCATACTCCAAATTTACTTCCTTCTATCCTAGAACAACACCTATGAAAAATCAAAAGAACCTATATGTATATAATGGGATAAAATTGTCCAGTTAGGGCCTCTCAAAGCATGGGTCTTTATAAGAGTTGTTTTGAGGGCTTCAAAAGCTTCTTAGTAGGTAGACTTGTCTAGTCAAATTTAATGTCTTTAGATAAAACAACAAATAGGGGGGCTACTATTTTACTAAAATATTTAATAAACCTCCTATAATATCCTACATGGCCAAGGAAAATCCTAACATATTTTTTCTTTTGGAAAATAAGAAGAGTGGAAATCACTTCCATTTTATTAAGATCCACCTGTATCCCTGTTGAAAATTGAGGTGTTTTCTTAGCTTAATACTTTGTAAAACTTTAAGATTGTTGATCTAAATATGCTTTCCTTTATTATAGATTCTTTGTGGGTGATTATCTGATTAATTCATTTTATCATTTGTAGAATAAAGATAGAAGTTGTAGAAGAAATAGATAGAATATTAGAAAGATTACACAAGCATATACTGTGGAGAAAACCTTTTGGAAAAAAACTTCACCAAATAATTAATCTATTATTCAATCTCTGAAGTAGATTACAATAGCTCCAATTCTTGCTTGAGAATGCTTCTTTTTCCTTCACCAAATCTTCTTCACAACCTACAATAAAACTAATACAAACTCTCTTCAACTTGCTTGAGATAAATCGGCTTTGATCAACTTTGTAAACTCCAATTGAGTTACAATTACAATGCTCAAGCCCTATCCCTAAAAGATACGCCTATCTCTTCCAAGTAGAGTTTAACTGTGAAGAAAAATGTCAAATCCTCATCTTCATGCATTTGGGCATCCCAAACTGAAGTTCCAACTCAACCTTTATTCTGTAAATATCTTCAAGGCTTCATCCTCAAAGTAGGTGCCCAAGAGTGATCCCACTTAACTTAGCCTTCTGAAATATCTTACCATGCAAAGGCCTTAATTCCAAGAAGCCAACTTGGGCACCCAAGTTGGGTCCAAGTCATTTCCTGTTAACTAAAACATTTCTCAACACCATTCATGCAAGAATGGTCATCCCCTGTTAACTGAAGGTAGTCTCTGTTATCTGTCATGCAACTCAAGTCATTAGTCATGCATTCCAAGTTAACTTAATTCAACTAGAATTCAACTAAAACTGACTGAAGATAACCAAACCATAAATGAACTGAACTAAACTAAACTAATATGATCTGAATTGAACTGAACTTCATGCATGCAAACATCAAACCCTAACTCCTAGGATCTTTACATGCATTCAAAAGTGTTATCTCTTACTCCAAATAGTTAACTGAACTCAAGGTGAGTGTCACCTACCATGTGGGAACCCCATGTTCCCCTATTATTTAGGAACTCATAATGGACACCCTCACATGCTCCTAACATTTAAAATTAATTACAAATTTCAATTAACATGATTATTTCATCAAATATTAATCTCTTTCTAATCCTAGTGTTGTGTAACACTTCCCAAGGACTTAAGAGATACATGAAATAAATAATGTTTAGGATTGCAATTAAATGGCATCCTATTTCCAACAATCTCCCTACTAGACACAAAGTGTCCAAAGACCACTCCTAGTCATCATCATGAATAATTTTTTGTGACTTAAAGAGAGGTTGTGATCATGTGACACCTTTGAAGGAATTTCACCAAAAAATTTAATGCTTCTTGATAAGAGTTGGACCATAAGTGGTGAAGTCATCCATATAATCTCCATGGATTCATGTGCAAAGTCTAAAAAATATGCTCAAGCTTACCCTATGAAATGTTGTAGGTGCATTACACAATTCAAATGGTAAGACTAAATAAGCATATGTACCCCATGGATAGGTAAAGGTAGTTTTATATTGGTTTTCTAGAGCTATCTTTATCTAGTTTTATCCACTAAACCCATCTAGGAAGGTAAAATATTTCTTCCCTACTAGTGAATCCAATGCTTGATCAATAAAAGGGAGAGGAAAGTGGCCTTCCTTATGGCTATATTTATCGCTCAAGAGATCCACCAGTGGATATATTTTTCATGATGTTTGGTGGTGCTATTAGTTGGATGAGTAAGCGGTAAGTTGTAGTCGCTTTAACCACTACTAAAGTAAAGTACATAGTAGTTACTCATGCTTGTAAATAAATTATTTGTCTTAAGAGACTATGTTTGGATATTGATTTGATGTAGGACAAATTACTATTTTTTGTGACAACCAGAGTGCTATTTTCTTAGTGAAAAACTCTACTTTCCATGCTAGAACAAAGCACATTGATGTGTAGTTTCATTTTATTCATGATATGGTAGAAGATGGAAAGGTTAACTTGGAAAAGGTACTTTGGTGAATGTTGTGGATGCACTAACAAAGCTAGTGAGCATAAAGAAGTTTAGATGGTGTGTCAATTCTATGGGCCTTGCAACTTGAGTAGTGATACAAAGACCCTTGAAGGTCTTCGACAAGTGGGAGAATGTTGGGATTAAGGTGTCTCAACCTTAGCGAGTCCCATGATTAATGTATTAATTATTTAACCCTAAGTTTCTGATTTAATTTATTAAATGCAATAATATTTGTTTCCAAATTGTTAAGTCATTTTGTGGGACCCAACGAGGAGTTGGCATCCTACATGCGAGGTGTGAGAAGGAAAAATTGTGACACATGACACATGGCACATGGGCACTCTATTGGGAAAAATAAATTGTTTAGACATAAAAAATGGTGCCATGTTGACATGTGCAGTTTGTTTTAGAAGCAAGTGTTGGTAGGGTCCACTTGTGTGCTAGTTTATCTCTTTGGAAAAGTGGAAGCAAGGGAAAGTGGCATGTGTCACTTGGGCACACATTTAAGCTTGGAGAATTGTAAAATACTATAGGATGAGAACCCTTATGCCATGTGGCATGCATTTGACTTAATGACTAAAGCTTTGAAGGGGAACTTGCTTAACGAAGATTGAGTTGTCACTCAGAGTGACTAGGAGTTGTGGGTGAGTTAAGTTTTGACAGTAAATATGATTTTCTCTATGGGATGCCTAGCATGTGAGGTTGCTTGATTTTTGGAGCTTCAAGCCTTGCATGTGCTTACATGTTGTTGTATGTATGTGTATGTTTGACAAGTTGCTAATCAAGTCACTTGGGACTAGTCCATGTTGTCGGTTTCAGTTTGCATGCATGCAGAGACTGGAAGATTGACACATAAAAAAAATCAACACCCATGTATGATAATTATTTATTGATTCCTTAGTACATTTGTGGAGAGAGCTTGATTGTAATTTTATGAGACAACATTATGCTACCTGATTCACTCTAGATTTGTATCATAGTGAAACAACACTTGCAAGAGCATAGACACTAAGCATTGCATTGGAATTCCTTTTTTACTGGAAATACATTTGATCTATGCTTTGGTGTGTGAGTTTTTTCTTGAAATGGGTTTCCCACATAAATTTTGTGTTATGGTTTTATGCTTTAAATTTGAAATTAATCTAATTGCATGTGCATTCTTAAGTGAAATTGTTAAAGTTAAAGATTTGTAACAAATTTTTGCAACCTCTTCCCTGATTGATTTGCATTAGGGAAGAGTTTTCATACTTGTCTTTCCTTTTAATTTTTATGTGGATAAAATCATGGTAATATTTTTATAAAACTCCTTACAACCAATCAAATTAATATTATAAAAATATTTGATAACTAGAAAATTAAATTACAAATTAATGAATTATGGTTTTATTAAATAAAATAAAATAACTTTTTAGTAAAATAAATTAATTATAAAATACAATAACCTTATATCGCATTTATCTAATTATGTCTCCACAATTTAAGTAAATAAAATATTTTTCCAAATAACCTTATATCATATTTAAGGTTTATAGTAATTGAATTATCTAATGAATCAAAGATTTTAAAATGTAAAATAAAATATTAAAATAGCTTTAAAAGAATAAAATAGTCTTTTATGTGTTCATGTGGAGAATAAAATATTCTATATATAAGCTATTAAATTATTGAAAAATAAAATTATTTTTTTATATTTTTTTTATAATATATTTATTATAAATAGATATATTTAAATATTTATGTTGATTTTTATTTAAGACTTAATTTATTCATTTTAGAATCAACTAATTTATTTTAAATATATTTATTTAAATAAAATTCAGACTAATTAAATATTAATTAATGAATGATAGATTTTAGAAAATTAAAATAAAATAGTTCTTAATTAAATTTTAAAAAATAAAATAAATAATTTTTAAGTAAAATAAATTAATCCTTATATAATATAATAGTCCTATATTCTACTTTTCTATAAACATGTCTTCAAGAGATTTATGAACTGTAAAAACATCACTAACAATGAATGGTAAAAAAAAACTAATATTTTGATATCATCTTGTTATAATGCACATATAATAGAATGACCCACCAAATACCTTTATTTTATAAAAAAGGTTATGATATAAATGAATTACATTATATAGAATTCTCACATAGAAGATTTGCCACCCATATACCATATTTTATTTTACTAAAGGCCCACCATTGGACTACCTTTTCTTTTAGGTAGGGCCTTCATTTATGAGGTCCATTTTGAACCATTATTTAGACAAGAAATAGATATGGGAGGGATTGTATAATATTTTTAATTAAATTTAAAATTTTTATGGAGCTTTAATATTAAATATGTTTTAAAATATAAATATTTTAAAAAATAGTTGATGAGATGATTGAAATTTTTTAGTTGATGTGGTTGTTTATATATTTAATAAATTTAGACAATTTTTCACCTTTGCTATCATTTTAGATTGAGAAAGAGAGTCATTCAACATCTCATCTTAGTGTAACCATAGAAAATTTAATTTGACATGAAAGAAGATGAAGGATTTAACTTTATATTTTAATATTCATACACTTAAATTAATTTAAGAAACTTATTCATTTATAAAAAATACTTTCTTGTAAAAATAATATCAACTAAATAGAGGTTCTAAGAAAATCTAATGTTACATTTTGGGGCCATGTGTTCTTAAGCACTAAAAATAACAACAAACACAATAAATCTATTTGAACTTGGCTAATTAGTATAATAAAATATCACCATTATAGAATACCGTTGATGCAACAATATAGTTAAATATATTAAAACAATTGTAGATTTTTTGAAGTGAATAAAAAATATATATAATAAACATAAATACCTATTTTAAAAAAAATGAATATGAAGAATAATAATAATAATTTACACCTAAAAATTTGGAAGTTAAGCTTGAAGATAATGAGAAATATATCTCAACATAAGTAGAATATAAATCTATATTCATGTCATTGGGATTAGGTGTATTATTCACCTTACATATCCTAAGGTGTAATTGTTCATATGTGTTAATTATGTATGCATCTCAAAGTTCATTGAAGGGGAAAACAGGACACCTATGAGAGAGTGGGGACATATAACTATTTTATTAATCTCTAGGGACTTGAAAATATCATTTGTAAGAAGGTATTACACATGATGTTACATAATGGAATTGTAAGAGCATCCTCTATTCTTAGTATGTGCAAAATGTATTTAGTGCTTTATGGGGGAGTTCTTGAGAGTTGCATCTAACAATTTTAGTCGTGGATGTTAGAGATGCTTTTGTGAGAAGTTATATTTTATTTTGGAGGCAAATATCTTGGAGTGGATCATGAAATTATAATCATGGTATTTAAGGACCTTGTTTGGGCCCATGGTATAGATTTTTTTGGTATTTTTTAAGGTCTTCTTAAGTATATCTATTGAGGTCATGAAAATGATGCATTATGCATTGTATTATATAGGTTATGTTACTTGTTTTTTTCTAGGATTGAAGACTTTTGGTCTCCACTTTCTCTTGATAAAGCACTAGAATCTAATGATGTATTGTAGCCAGTGATTGTGCTTTGGAGACTATTTTTTTCTTAGGGTATATTTGTGCCACTCTTATCCATGTGATTGCTTCTATTTTTTCTCTCATCCATATTTTTCTTAAGTGTTATTTTACATAAAAATGTTGCTAAAATTTATGTATATTAGTTATTTTAATTGTTTAGGGGTTAACATGTATATTTCCTTACAAATGTTAAGCTTAAAGATAAAAAATACAAAAAAAAGGAAGAAGAAAGTAAAAAATAATAAATTGTATAATGAAAGAACTACATATATCATCTCCACAAACAAATTAATTTATCATACAAAAAAATCAATTACGATGAGTAACAACACTTTATTCTAATAAATAGTTTGTTTATTTTGGAATCCTTAGGTGTATATATAAAAATTTAAGGTGACTAAATTTATTCATTCTTCTATAAATAATGAACCTTAATATAATTTTTCACATAATTATGTAAGTTTTGGGCATTACAATATGAATTCTAAGTGACAAATCCTACTTAAATTTTGAGCCAAAATTTATTTTTACAATAAAAATGGATCCAAAAATAAGTATGAATTTAATACTAGTGATGATAATATTTATATTTGTAACATATATTTTAAATTTTAGAGAAAATAAGAACCAAAAAAGATATTTTGATAGTAGTGGTGATTATATTTTAATTTGTACTATGCATTTTAACTTTTAGACAATTAGGTGTCAATCATATCTTATTTTATGTAGTTAAATGATTTGATTTAAAGAATTAATTAAATTAAGATGAATGAGGTAAGAAGTGGTCAAATAAAATTTGGTAAAATTATGATGACCTAGTGCCAATTATAGTCTATATTATTTGATAAAATATGAGGGCTCAATTAGAAGTATTTTTCAGTTGACTAATAGTTGTGACTATAAAATCATTAGTCCAAAACAATGATACCAAAACATAGATGAAATAGTTTATGTTATTTCTCTTCTCTAACATGTTTTACATTAGACTTCATGAGATTTTTTGATAAATTCTCCCCTTAAAAATCACATTAAAAGACTTGAAGAACCCTAAAAACATGTAAGATTGAAATTACAATATTTATAGCATACTAAATATAAATAGATGACATGAGCTTATAGTATACGATATTATATAAAAAATATCTCAACCATAAATACTATAACTTTTAATCTTTTATATGAAATATAATCCTTGAAAAATAACTTCAAAGGTGATTCCTTCCCAATCACCTCTATTTTTGCTACTCCTTAATTATTACATCTGAACTCCCAATGACTTTAAGTAAAGAACTCTTCATCTCCCTACATTGTTTCACTCTTGTGGAAACTAACATTTATTTATCCAAGAAATATAGTTTATCCTCTCACCAACTATGGCACTATTATCTAAGTTATTTGAATGATGAATAAAGAATGTAGCTTTGAAATATTTAACTCCTCCAAGAGTTGGTAAGATTATCCAAGGGACCCAAGTAATAATAAAAGGATTCAATAATAGTATTTTATAAAATACATGTAATTTCCTAAATATGACATTCATATGAAAGATACATAAGAAATAAGGAAGGTAATATCAAATATAACTCCCATATTTATAATTCCCCCTTAAGTGTTTCATACTCCACTAATAAGGGCTAAGAAATAATCTAGGAAGTTATCTTTACCTAGTCAACACAATTAAGTTGAGGCATATAAAATTATCCTCAATTAGTAAGTCCACACATGGGAATTCTATTCAAGAATATTGACATAAAAATGAATTTCAAACATGAAAATTGAATAAGAAACATACAACAATCCCACTATTCTAAATGCTCCTTTAGAAATATGACTCTTGAACTTCCATAAGGAGTTATAATAAGTGTATATGTGTTAAATCAGAAATTATAAATATTGCAACCAAAAGGTATCATCCAAATGAGAGGGAATATACTTAAATTTGAATAATATAAAATGTAGATATCATCTCTTTCACTTGGGAACATAAGGTTAGACCATAAAAAATATAATAAAAATATATTTGTGTTTAATTTTGATGGCACCACCCTTAATGTTCTCTTGCATCAAATAAATCAAGTAAAAATTATGAGTATAACTAACTTTTTATTTGCAAACAAGCATCATTGCTACCTATCAATAGAGATAGAAATCTCAAAATAAATATGCTTCTCTTCCTTCAAATATTCTAGCTTCTAGCTAGGTCATGTATATCCTCATCCATCAGATTCTTCCTCTCCAATATCTTCATTCTATTATGAGTTTTGGTCCACCAATACTTTCTCCACTTTCCACTAACTAATTCTTCCACCTTATCATCTCCCTAAGTTCTCCCCCTTTACACGTGTATTTCCTCCTCTACTATAAGAATATCCTTATTGTCACTTAGCACTTTCTTAACTCCTTCATGTGAATTTTTAGGCACTATTTTCTCTTCTCTTTGTGTATCATAACTTACCTTCTTCACCTCCCTCATTATATCCTACAACATAAATATTGCATTTTATTCATGATTTTGTTTCTCCATATCCTCCATCATGGGGATCTATTCTTGTATAATCTGCACACATCCTTCGTTCTCCTTAGATATTTATATTCACTTATAATATGCACTTATACTCTCTTCTCCTTAATTATATCTAAAAAATTCTCTATCAAACTCATATATTATAGAGGTAATAGATGACCTTCCACCTGATTTTCCACTATCACTATACTTGAACATCTTGGAATTTAATCTAACTTCTTATGATTAATATGTTCTAATGCTTCGTCCATTATCTTATATATGTAAAATATCTATCCATGAAGGATATCCAACCTCTCAAGGTCCTCTTCAATACAATCCCTCTCCATCCTCTCCATAATGTAAATATCACATGCTTCCTCAAGATCACATTGAATTTTATTTTAGAAGACCTAACTCAAATTTACCAAAATAACTTGAATGGATTTCAACCCCAAACCCTAAGAACCTTATTATTAGAGCTATTTTATGTGGACATTCAAAGATACATATTGTTGACTCTAAATTTTTTTTGAGTTTCACATATGACATAAAATATAGATAATTACTTTAAAATTTATTAATTTTCAAACCAAATGTTGACAAAGCATAGGAAATAGTTTACTTTTATTCTCATAACATGTTTTACATTAAAATTTATGAGAAATATTTGAAATTGTATCCCCTTACAAAATTAACATTATAAGACTCCAAGAACCATAAAAACACAAAAAAACTTAGAATTACAACATATATACCATATTGAATATAATATAATGACACATGCCTACAACCTATAACCCCATATCAAAATAATCACTAATAAAAAATGTCAATATTCAATATGCAACTGAATCCTTACAAAAAAAATCAATTTTGAATGAGAATTAAAGAATGAATCTACCAAAAGTGTAAATTGTCAAAAGAGGTGAAAGATTATCCAAGGGACCCAAAAACTAGTGAAATGATTTAATAATTAAATTATACAATATTTAAAATTCCCAAAATATAGTTTTAATATTCAAAAGACATAACCAATAAGGTAGGCAATATTAAATGTAACTCCCTTAATTATTGTTAAGATATTAGGAACTTTAGGTTTAAGCTATGATAATCATTTAACCAATATTATTAATCATGCTTGCTAAACATATCAATATTAATAATTTTAGAAGAATAATTGACAAAATACACAATATTTTATGTGCATAAAAAACCTTATAGTAAGAAACCCCACAAAGCATCATTCAATATTGAGAAAAAATACATCAAATTTGTATAATTAGAGACATAAGAAACATAGATTATATAGTTCTTTTCTCTCATCCTTCTCACAAACACCTCTTGTATTTAGGGAAAGTTATGAATGCAATACTCATTCACAATATAAAATATCCTAATGGATAGATATATTTCTATTTTCACGTAGGAGTGCCTTATATTTACATTGAGTGGATACAATTCACCTATATATAGAGGTAGGTAATCTTTCAACGAATGGTTATAGTATTTAATTAATAAAATAATTAATAATCAATCCCTTATAATATGGCCAAGCCATATTTAATTTATAAATCTAATATATATATATATATATATATATATTAGGGACACTAACATGAAATGTGACCCCCTAATAAAATTTTTACTCTAACACCCCATAATATTTATAGGATGAATATACTACCAATTTGTTTTAAAAAGAAGATCCAAAATTATGTAAAAAAATTACTAGAATTTCACAAGATCAAATACATTCAAAGACGATGATACTACATTTAAGACTACATGATTACCCTCTTTTCATGACTATCTCCCACATTTTCTATGAAAGATCAAAATTAAGTATTATATATAGTATATGAAGCCTTTTATAAACCAAGGAACTTCAATTTTTTTTACTACAATACTAATATAACACAATTTTACAATAGAAGGAATATTATGAATATGAGATTATTAAGTTGGCAAGTAGGAGGTTCATTTTCATGCATAATTTGTTAGGAAAAACATATAGATTTATCAAACCATTTCCTACATAACCCCAAGAGAGAAAAATTCATACAAGAAATTATAATAACCATATGAAAATATCAAAGACATACCACAAGACAAAACAAGATTTACACTAGGAAAGCCCTCAAGAAGGAAAAACCCAACCTCCAAAAGAATCCAAACTCAATGTATTATTTAACAATGAAAATATTACAACACACTTGTAGAGTTTCCATAGATATGCCTACAACATAAAGCTTCTGATGAGGGCCACACTACCCAAAACCCACACAAATCACCACAATAGAGACCAACACAGAAGATGCGAGACAAAAAAATAACTCATTTTTAATTATTTTCAGAAAATGAAATTACAGGTTCAAAACCTACATGCTACAACCTCATGTGCTTGATTCATTACAACAAAATCAACTCTGAAAACAAAATATTTTATTCAGAGCCACAATCTGCACTAATGGAGCCACCCTACAACCCCCCACTTAATACTTTTTATTTTACCCCAATAACTGCCCTAGAATGTTCTAGAATGTTCAACTTTCCCATTTGTTTTGGTGCCAAAAGTTCTGCCATTTGATTTATGTCCTAGGAAGAAATTTTAATGAAATTCACTTTTTAGAGGGGCAACTTTGTGGGGCCATAAATTTTGATCTGGTTTCCAATTTACTATTATTTCATATCATTGGAAAGCTCTTGAAGATATCTACAACACATAAACTAACCATAGGTCGATTTGTCAACGTTTTGAGCTGTTTCGGGGCCTCTAAGTCTTCATACATGAATTTTAAGCTACATTGGAGAAATTTCTTGAGACAAAAACTTTAATATCTCCCAAACCCTGCAAGGTATTGAGACAATTTTTTTGCGATTGAAAATGTTTTTTAGTTCTACTCCTTGAGGTAAATTTTTAGGTCCATACGAGCCCATTTAGACCGACTTACAAAACATAGTAAGTGACCATTTTTCACTATTTTTGACTCCTTACTATCTTATGCCCCTTAAGTGCCATCATGGAACTAAAAAAAACTAAATAAATTAAGTAAAAACAATTTTTTTAAGGGTGATGCAAGATTTCCCTACACCATTGGATGCTCCTGCATTAGAGACCTAGGGTAATTTAAAATGTGACCCTGTCACTTCTCAAGAATTAGAGGGAAACCAAGATAGTTAATCTCAGCCTTAGACAACCATGATGAATCTTCAATAGACCTTCCTTTCCATTTAACTAGATATTCTTCATACTGCCTATTCCTTGTACTTTTTCCCACACAGCTATCCAAGATTTCTTCTATCTCTTCCTTCTTTGAAGTAGGTGCTAGAATTTTCCACTGTTCTTTTATCATCCCATCCTACATATCACCTTCATGATACTCTATCAAATCATCCATGTTGAACATAATATAAATGTTTATTCCACTAGGAAACTCTACCTCATAAGCATTTCCCGAATCATGTTTCTTTAGGATCTTGCATGATCTAAACTTCTTCATCTTTAACTTGTATGTACCAACTAGAAACCATTCCTTTCACAAATGAACCATGACTTCATCTCCTTCTTGGAACTCCTTATACCTCCTTTTCTGATCTGCCTTAGTCTTATATTGTGAGTTCATCTTATTGATATGTTTCTTCACCTCTTCATGCAAATTCTTCAGGTGCTCAACAAAATCTTCAACCTCAACACTACTCCTTCTCCCCCTTATCCATCTCCATTAGTTCAGAAGTAGTTCCTGGACTACTCCCATACACAATCTAGAAAGGTGATTTACCAATGCTCTTGTTGATAGAATTGTTGTAAGAAAATTATGCTTGTGGTATAATCAAATCCCATCCCTTGGGCTTATCTCATACTAAGCATTTTAGCAGGTTACCCAAACTCCTATTTACCACCTCTGTTTGTCCATCAATCTATGGATGGTGTGCAGAACTAAACTTCAAACCTATCTTCAAATTCTTCCATAATGTCCTCCAGAAATAACCAACAAATTTGGTATCTCTATCTGAAACTATACTCTTTGGTAGTCCATGTAATCTCACCACCTCTCTGAAAAACAACTTTGCAGTATGAACATCACTGGTTTTATGAAATGGAATGAAATGTGCCATCTTTGAAAATCTATCCACCACCACAAAAATGGAATCATTCCCTCTATGTGTCCTTGTCAAGCCAAGAAAAAAATTCATGCTAATATCCTCTGATGACCTCTCAGGTATAGGTAATGGTTGATACAATCCAGTATTCTGACTTGTTCCTTTCGCCATCTAACATACTCTGCAACTTTGTACAAACTTCTTCACATCTTGTTGAAACTATGACCAATAATAGTTCTCACTGATAAGAGCAATGGTCTTATCTCAATCAAAATTTCTAGCCAATCCTCCACTATGCTTCTCCTTGACTAGATTCTCTCTCATAGAACTCCTTGGAATGCACAACTGGCTTCCTCTAAAAAACGTCCCATCTTGGATTAAGAAATACAACCATCTTGTCCTATCCAAAGTAATAGGTTCCAAACAAGCCTTCCAAGCTTTTGCAAAGTCTGGATCTTCTGGATACAAACTCTTGAGTTCATTGAACCCAACAACCTCTATATTCATCTCTGTCAACAAATTTTTCCTTCTACTCAAGGCATTTGCAACTTTGTTTGACCTTCCACTCATATGCTTCAAAACAAGTGTAACTCTATAAAAACTCAACCCATTTTAAGTGCCTTTGATTTAACTTTCCTTGGCTATTGAGATACTACAAAGTATGGTGATCAATATATAAAACAAATTCTTTTGGAAAAAAATAGTGTCTCCATTTCTTCAAAGCCTAAACTATAGCATAAAACTCCTAATCATAGACAAAATATTTCTTCCTAGCATCATTCAACTTCTCACTAAAATAGGAAATAGGTTTACCTTCTTGACTTAAAACAACTCCTATGGCAATGCCACTAGCATCACAATCTACTTGAAAGACCTTAAATTGAAATATGGAAGTGCCATAATAGGTTGCTCTATAAATTTCTTCTTAAACATATCAAAACTTTTGGCTACTCCTGTAGTCCACTTAAACTCTTTTCTATCCCCTCTCATTGATTTAGTTAAAGGTGCACAAATACTACTAAATTTTTTAATAAACTTTCTGTAAAAACTTGCTAGACCATGAAATGATCTTACCTCTGTAACATTCTTCAGGGTAGGCCATTCAATGATAGCTCTCACCTTCTCTAGATCCATTTTAAGACCCTCTACTAAGACAACAAATCCCAGATACACCAACTCTCTCTTCAAAAAACTACATTTCTTCAAATTAATCAACAACTTCTCCTCCCTTAGCTTCTCAAAAACTCTTCAGATATGCATCAAGTGCTCCTCCAATTTCTCATTGAAAATAAAAATATCATCCAAATAAGCAATAATAAATTTTCCAAAAAATTATTTCAATACCTTATTCATAAGCCGCATAAATGTGCTCAGTGCATTGGTTAGCCCAAAAGGCATGACTAACCACTCTTACAAGACATCCTTGGTATTAAAGGTTTTCTTCCATTCATCTCCTTCTCTAATCTAGATTTGGTAATATCCACTCTTAAAATCTATCTTCATGAAATATTCAGCTCCACTCAAACAATCCATAATGCCATCCATTCTCAACAAGGGAAATCTATACTTTATGGTGATCTTGTTGATAGCTCTAGAATCTATATAAATCCTCCATTCCCCATCCTTCTTTGGTGCTAGTACTCTAGGTACTGCACATGGACTCAAACTCTCTCTAATCAATCCCTTCTACAACAACTCTTGCTCTTCTTTTTTCAACTCTTCACTCTCTTCTAGAGTCATACGATGAGTTGCGTTATTCAAAAAACTAGCTCCAAGAATCAAGTTAATCTGATGACTAATCTTTCTTATTGGAGGAAAACCTTCAGGTACGTTATCATAAATAATATCTTGAAACTCATTCAACAAATCTAAAACCTCTATAGATACCTCAGTAGTATCTTCTTTATCAACTCTATGGATCAATGCAAAACACATATGCTCATGCCTCATACCTTCTAGGAACTTTCCTCCATCAACCAAACAAATTCTTGCATTATTGCATACCTTTTCCTATGCCTCTTTCAAGGGCTTCAACTTATGATGAACCCCATCCTTTGTCAAAGAATAGGTGTTGGCATGTCAATCATGTACTGCTCACCAACCAAACTTCTACAATCTACTTAACAACATGTGACAAACATCCATAGGCATAATATCACACAATACCTCATCATGATAATTTCCAATCTTGAACTTTACTAGACATTGTTCATTTACCAAGGCTTTATGGTCCTTCTACAACCAAGCAATCTGGTATGGATTCAAATGCCTTCTTTTTTCCAACCATAACTTACTAACCATCTCTTTTGAAACAAGGTTATTAGTACTACCTCCATCAATAATAACATTACAAACTTTACCTTCACACTTACATCTGGTGCAAAAGAAATTATTTCTTTGAGTTGGTTCCTTCTCCTCATTCAACAAGGCTCTTCTAGTAACAAGAACCTCACCTCTTTTTGCATCCTTAGAATGTGAAGACTTGACATCTTCATTTACATGTGCAACCCATGCATCACCCTTAGGTCTTATGTTTTTCCTTCCTTGATGTTGAGGATACTCATAAGATCTATTTCCTTCTTCTCCACACTGGAAATAGGTTCCACAAAAGCCTCCTCTTCCTAGTCCTCATCGAGATCTTCCTCTTCCTCTTTGGTCTCCATTATTCTGATCACAAGGATGGTAGGTGTTATCTCCTTTTTGGTTCTAGCTACTACTGGATCCTTCGCCCTTCTTTTGATCTTCATTTCGATGTCCATATGGTTGTCCACTAGTGTTTCCAACATGACCCCCACCTCTTTGCTTACTATCAAATCTTCTATTCAACTTTTCTTCTACCTTCAAGGCAAACTAATATGCATCTTCAATGGTAGACATTCTTACCAGACCCAACTCTTCTTGAATACTCGGCTTCAACCCATTTATGTAACAAATTTTTTTTTCCTTATTAGCCTCAAAATGGCCTGTTCTGATCAAGAGATGGTAGAATTATTCTATATACTCCTTAACAAATTTTCCTACTTATTTCAACCCTTGCATATTCTTCAACAAAGCTAGCTCATAATCCATAGGAATGAACTGTCTTTTTAATTTTTCCACCATATGATCCCATCTTGTTATTTTCTCTTTTCCTCTTCGATTTATGTCTAGTTATACCTCTTTGCACCAAATATTTGCATGACCCTTGAGCTTGGTCTTTGTAAATTTGACCTTCTCAAGATCTTCAGCCTCCTCATACTCAAAGTATTCCTCCATATCGTCGATCCAATCAATCAACTCTTATGAGTTAAGATTTCCAGAAAATGTAGAAACATCGATCTTTGGCCTTTTCCCAATTTTAGAGATGGCCTTAAATAATCAGACTTGCTCTAGATCTTTTGCTTCTTATTCTTCTTCGAACTATTCCTCATTTTTAGCTTCATCTTCACTTTCATCTCTTCTTGGCTCAAACCCTCTACACAACTCCTCTTGTATTGCTTGAAATTGTCTATGCATGGCTCTAAAACCCTCTTTTGGTACAATAACATTCATTCCACCACCATGGTTTCTTCGCGAAGGCATTCTGATCACTTTTCTCATAAACCCACAACCACAAGTCCTAAAGAAAATTGCCTTATGTTCAGAGATATGTTTACACACTTAGGAAAACTGGCTCTGATACCACTTGATGAGGGCCACACTACCCAAAACCCACACAAATCACCACAATAGATACCAACACAAAAGATGCAAGACAAGAAAATAACTCACTTTCAATTATTTTCAAAAAATGAAATTACAAGTTCAAAACCTACATGCTACCGCCTCATGGGCTTGATTCATTACAACAAAATCAACTCTGAAAAAACAAATATTTTATTTGGAGCCACCCTACCACCCCCACTTAACCCTTTTTATTTTACCCCAATAACTGCCCTAAAATGTTCTAGAATGTTCAACTTTCCCTTTTTTTTGGTGCCAAAAGTCCCGCCGTTTGATATTTGGCTTAGGAAGAAATTTAAATGAAATTCACTTTTTAGAGGGGAAAATTTGTGTGGCCATAACTTTTGATCTGGGTGTCCAACTTGCTATTATAGCATATTATTGGAAAGCTCTCAAAGAGATCTACAACATGCAAATTGATCATAAGTCAGTTTGTCAACTTTTCGAGCTATTTTTGGGCCTCTAAAGTCTTCATATTTGATTTTGAAGCTACATTGGAGAAATTTCTTGGGACATAAACTTTAGTATCTCCCAAACCATGCATGGTATAGAGATAATTCTTTCACGAACGGAAATGTTTTTTAGTTCTGCTCCTCAAGGTAAATTTTTAGGTCCATACGAGCATGTTTAGGCAGACTTACTAAAATTAGTAAGTGACTATTTTTTGCTATTTTTGACTCTTGACTATCTTATTCCCCTTAAGTTCCATCATGGAACTCAAAACAACTAAATAAATTAAGGAAAAACTACTTTTTTTGAGTGATGCAAGATTGCCCTACACTGCTAGATGCTCCTGCATTAGACACCTAGGGTAATTTAAAAATTGACCCTGTCACTTTTCAGAAGTTAAAGGGAAACCAAGATGGTTATTAACCCCAGCCTTAGACAACCATGATGAATCTTCAATGATCCTTCCTTTACATTTAACCATATATTCTTCATATTGCTTGTTCCTTGTACTTCTGCCCACATGGCTATCCAAGATTTCTTCTATCTCTTCCTTCTCTGAAGTAGGTGTTGGAATTTCCCACTATTCTGTTATCGTCCCATCCTCTATATCACCTTCATGATACTCTGTCAAATCAACAATGTTGAACATAGGAGAAACATTTATTCCACTAGGCAACTCTAGCTCATAAACATTTCCTGAATCATGCTTCTTCAGGATCTTGCATGGTCAAAACTTTTTCATCTTTAACTTGTATGTACCAATTGGAAACCTTTCCTTTCACAAATGAACCATGAATTCATCTCCTACCTGGAACTGCTTATACCTACTTTTCTGATCTTCCTTAGCCTTATATTGTGAGTTCATCTTATTGATATGTTTCTTCACCTCTTCATGCAAATTATTCAGGTGCTAAGAAAAATCTTCAACCTCAGCACTACTCTTCTCCCCCTTATCCATCTTCCTCAGTTCAAAAGCAGTTATTGGACTACTCCCATACACAATCTGGAATGGTGATTTACCAGTGCCCATGTTGAGAGAATTGTTGTGAGAAAATTCTACCTGTGGTATAATCAAATCCCATTCCTTGTGCTTATCTCCTACTAAGCATCTTAGAAGGTTACTGAAACTCCTATTCACCACCTCTGTTTGTCCATTAGTCTATGGATGGTGTGCAAAACTGAACTTCAAATTTGTCTTCAACTTCTTCCATAATGTCCTCTAGAAATAACCAACAAATTTTCTATCTATGTCTAAAACTATACTCTTCGGTAGTCCATGTAATCTCACCACCTCTCTGAAAAACAACTCTACAATATGAACAACTTCACTATTTTTATGACATGGAATGAAATGTGCCATCTTTCAAAATCCATCCACCACCACAAGTATGGA
>VDFB02344039.1:0-89774 GCA_007258455.2 Sequoia sempervirens
CTATTAGTTGTGTGTCGGATGTTTCTGTAAACTATCTATACTGTATGGTTTTTCTTTGTATGGAAATACTCTGAATTGGTTAGGAAGGGTTAAAACACAGATTGGCTATTCTATTTTATTTTTTCTTATTGTTTTTGACTTTTGTGTATTTTACAGAATCCTGTGGAGCTTGATGGTTTAAGAAATGCCCATGTACGTGATGGAGTTGCTGTTGTGAGTTATCTTTCTTGGCTTGACAGACAGGTAATTCTTGTTATGTTCTACTGTTTGTAAAGGGAAAATATTATTTGTTTAACTTGCTCTGTGATGTATACCTGGGGAGAAAATTGTTCAAATGTATACTTAAAGCCTGAAACTGGTTTCTGATGTGCCGTTGAAAATTGTTTCTGATGTGCTGCTGAAATGGGTTACTGTTGACACATTAGTGTTATTGGTTTATATTTTATAATGATTGACATAATTTTTTGAAAGACCTGTGAAGTTTCATGGCATATAGAGGATGCTGGAGACAATATCTAGCTTCAGCGCTGGGCTGATATGTAGAATACCTTTCATTTTGGAAATATGTCACGAAAACTAACCAAATAATGGAATTTTAAGGGTCTCTAACTCTCTTTATGTATGGATTATGGGTGGTAATGTTGCCCACATACTGCAAATGATGTCAATAAAATTTCCTGTTATATGGATGCTATATATCTGGGATGACCATACATAAAATTGTGGAAGGTAGTAACCTAACAGGACTTAAAAATGTTTGAATCAGGGGAATGCCACCTCATGCAAGGAGATTCTAAAGTAAAATAAAGGCTATGAATTTGTAAGGTTTTTGATCTTAGTAATTAAATATATGAACCTGTTTATATTAGCCATTATGCAAGACTTTGATCCAATAGATTTCAGACACTTAAGGAAAGGGCAATAAATTCAATAAACATGCTGCTAACATTAATACAACCTTGGTATGTGATCCATAAATGAGAGATGGTTATACCGTACAATAGTCATGAATATACATATCTAAACAAAGGAATTATGAACTGTTCTCTTTAGGCATGCAATTCACTTTGAACTTGAAAGAAATGGTGGTAAACAACTGTCACAAAAGAAGACACAAGGATTTTATAACGGAGAACCTGAATCTTAGGCCTCTCAGGCACACAATCAGCTTGAAACAAACTGATATCAGTCTCTAAGGTCACACTCAGCTCTCTTACACACTCCAGTTCTGACTTTGTGTAACATAGTCTGCTTGGAATTCACTTTGCCTCTGCCCATCTGCCGTACTCTACATTAACTGTCATTAACCATAGAGGCTCTTGCACCTCAATCACCCTCTCTAGCAAAATGTAGTAACTGAAATATCTAGTCTCCACAGGTATGAGGAATCCCTTACTTGAAAAATTCCTGAAAGTGAGGTGTGGTGGTTGCAAATGAACATATGTATATCTCTAGCTTTTGTCACTGCTTTTTCCATCCAATCTATCTTCCTTATGTGTTTTGATGTGTTGTTTAACAAATAAACATAACATGAGGTCCAAAAAATGTGTTTGTAAGCACCCTCCTCCATGCCAACAAATTTGCAAATAAATGCTGAATTGGTGATTCCTTGTACAACATTTAAAGCTTCAACCTTCTCTATGGAATCTCTCTAAATTAAAAGTGGAAGTCTGCATCCTTTTGCTTCCCAATCAATAGCTCTAAGAAAATAAGAGCTAGACATGTGACTATGGTGCGACAAATGACCAATGTCTAATATTGGTCCACCTATCCATGATAATTGAGCAACTTGTCTTTAGCTAGGTTTGCCTCATATTCTCTATCAACAAACACACCTTCAAATATGATCTCAAGGAGGGTAGTTTATAGTCTATGCTCTCCAAGAGGAATATGAGGAATCAATGTTGTTTGCCTTTTCCAGTGTGTTCTTGAAATAAGGAGAATGTGCCACATGAAATGGGATTGCACTGACATAAAAGGTTGATTAATTGAATTATCTGCCTCTTCTTGTGGTTGCATGTTCAACATTCTTGCAACTGCCCCTTAACTCTCAGCAGATTTCTTCTTTCCTTTTGTAGAACCCTCACCTCAACATTGAAAACCATGGGTGGCATAGCAAATTGTATGGACTCTATTGGTATATTATTAGATCTTGCTCAGCTATGGTTGTCATTGCACAAATTCTAACTCCATCTTAACTCCATTTCTAGCCATGCACAAAAGGTGAGTAGAAGCCCTAGTGTAATTCCATTTGAAATGCCTGTTGCACACAAGGCAGAACCAATATCTATTCCCCCTGAATTTTTATGTTGTCCCTTGTCTATTACTGTCATACATTGCAAAAAGGGCTTATAGGCATTGCATAGGCCCTTTACATAAGGTCTTAGGGTAATGGAAGGGCATTCAAATGGGTTATGTGACTAGCACACTTCATCTACAACACTCCCACAACTTAAAAGAACCTTTAGCTCCTATTTAGTTTGTTTGTTCATTGGCAAATTGGAAAAAGAACAGAACAAAACAAGAAAAGCTGTCTTAAGGGTTTGAAGTTTTGACCTTTGAAAGAAAGGAAAAAAAACTGAAAAAAATGTCTAAAATTGTCACAAATTGAAAATAGGGTTTCTAGGCATTGAATTGGCCCTTTGCATAAGATCTTAGGATAGAAGGACATTCAGAGTCCAGACGATTTATGCGACTATCCCAGTTCACCTACAACAATCCTACACCTTGAAGAACCTTCAACTCCTCTTTTGTTTGTTTGTTCAATGCCAACTTCTTTCACTACCATACCCATAATTGTTAGTCATGTTTGAAAAAAATGTGCTAATTTGAAAAAAAAATTGCCTTAAAAGGGTTTGAACTTTGAAACTTCTAAAAAAAAACTGGCTTACCTCAAACCCTCAAGTTGCTGCTGCTGCTTTCTTCTTTCTACTACTAGAACATCGTTTTCTCTTCTTCTCTCTAATAGGACTAAAAGAAAAGTTGAAGAAAGCCAAAAAAAAAAAAACTTAAAAACTGCTTGAAGGCTTTAAACATTTAAACTTTGAAAGAGAAGGAAAACTGAAAAAATGTCTTAAACTGTCAGAAATTACAAACAGGGTTTATAGGCATTGAATTGGCCCTTTGCATAAGGTCGTAGGGTAGTGGAAGGGCATTCAAATGGGTTATGTGACTGGCTTTTTTCACTTAAACGCTCCCAAACCTTGAAGAACGCTCAACTTCTCTTTGGTTTTTCTCTTCAATGCTAATGTCTTCACTACCATATGTGTAATGTCCCCTTTTTTCGGTGTCCTCTATTTTGGCTAGTTGGTGATTTGACCCACCTACTATTTTTAGTAACTGGTCCTGGCGGCAGTGCAGTGCAGGGTTTCTAATTTGGGCAATGCATGGCAGATTGTCTAGTAAGCTCTAATGTTTTAGCAAATTATTTACTTAAGTTTTCAAAAGGTGATTTTATAACTTATGTTATAATGTTAAAAGACCCCCCTTGGCCTAGTTGAGCAATGTTGTTTTTAAAAGGGGGACAATGCACCTTTATGATGGACGCCTAGAATAAAGATAAATTTTATAAATTTAAGGCTTATTTTATGCCTCAAAAGGTGGACGCCACATTTGGGAGACAAGGATTTTTAAATAAAATGAAAAAGTTCATGAAGGGGGCATGGGAGTCTTGGAGGGAAAATAATTCAAAATAAAGTTGCCCTAATTTCCCTCACTTTTATATAAGCAACACTTTGGGTCTCATTTGGATATCTTTCATTTGGCAACATAACAAGATGCTGCTGGAATGTTTCCAGGGTTCTGTTGCTGCAAGTTGAGGATGAAAACCCTCACCGTTTGGAGCTGGTTTCAGTGGTGAAAGATCCACCCTAGTTGGATAAGGGTGATTCTACTTCAGGGGTCACAATTGGGTGTTCACATGGTCTGATTTCAAACACTTTGGAGGAGGAATGATAAAGATTTTTGTGGTTTTTTGATGTGGGTTTGAAGGTTTTGGCGTGCTTGACCTTTGGCTTCATTTTGGAGGGGTTTGGAGGTGTTTTGAAGCTCTTTCTGAAGTCTAATTTGCTTTTCCAGAATTCTGGAAACTCTCTATTTGGCAGTGGCTGATGGTGAAATCCATTTATAACTCCGTGCATGCTTAGCCAATCATTCTAGGTATCATTTCATTGAATTCCTCTTACCTGGGCGCCACTTTTCAAGCATTGGTTCAAATTTATTGTTGAAGTTTGGAATTTTAGGAGCTGGTCGCCCCTCCTAGGGGGCTGTACATTTCCAGGGTTGGTATTTTCAATCATTCGCAGTTGGACAGCAACTTCTGGGTCTGCTACAGTGAGTTCAGTGGATCATTTTGCATCTAATTGTTGGCTCGGGTGAAGGAGAGTGTTGTGGATTGCTAGTACATCATTGGGTGACTCTCATAAGGAGTTAGTTGTATGTGATTTGCTGCCTATGTGAGACTGTTATCAGGACTGATTACTATTAGTGCCTGGTTTGAAACATCTTCATTTAAGTCTGATTTTACTTGTAATCAATTGCCATTATGATATGTTATGGTATAATGTGAAAAGCGATGCTATTTCTTGGTATTTCCCTTTCTATGCAATATTTCATATGTATGCAATGCATTGATGAAAAACATGCAAACAAGACAAACCAAAAACACACCAGCAAAGCATCACAATCAGCAAACTGTTTCAAAAAAAAAAATCAGGGGTGGTCATTACAATATGCCTCACAACTATCTTTGAGAAAAAACAAGTGCAAACTACAAGGAAAAAAAAGAAAACAGTCTTAAAGGGTTTGGATTTTGAAACAACGATTTTTTTTTTAAATGATCAGACTTACCTGAAAACCTCAAGTGGTTGCTCCTACTCTCTTCTTCCCACAGCTAGAATGTCGTTCTCTTCTTCACTTTGTTCTTTCTCACTACTCATTGCTCACAAGTGACAAAACAACAAAAATATGAAATCAGTGTGTTCTGATTTTTTTTTTCATGTTTTTAATGTGAGGGTGCTATCTTTAGGGTTTTGAAAGGGGCTTTTAGTTTTTAATTTTTGAGATTTTTCTTGTGGAGTGTGACCTTGGGATGGTTGAGGGATGTCATTGGCAAGTAGGGGTTTTCGGGGATGGCTTGGGGACATTTTAGATGCATCCCTACATCCTCAAAATTGAACGGGTTCGGGATGGCTGCAGAACTGTTGGGGATGTGTCCCCATGTATTGTTGCTTGAATCTTTTCTATTTTTCTTGTACAAATTTGTCATGAATCTTAGGAATTACCAAAATTTGAATAGGAAGGGAATTTGAAGCATTTATGGCTATTAGGGATTGTTTTTGGACATAAAATGAAACTGCTGATTCGTGCAGTGATGAAACCATTAATTTAGTACAAAATTGTTGTATGGATATATTGGGGATGGCTTAGGACATTTTAGACACATCCATACATTCTCGAAATGTGACAGGTATGGGGATGGCTGTAAAACTCTCAAGCATGTGTCCCTAGGATTTGTGCTTGATGTAGTTAATGCTTATTATTATGTTTTGCTAATATGGTTTATTTGAATATGTATTAATTTTTTGTTGGCTTCAGATAGTTATAAGAGTTGGTTGGTTGACGGTTGTGTTCTTGGCAACTGTAGGGTTCTTTAATAGAATTTGTATTGTCAAGGAAGAGGGTATGTTCAAGTTTGATCCTTGGCCACCATCCTTGGTCTATTTTTGTGATAATTCCATGTGCAAATAAAGATATATTTTATTTCTCTATCTAGTATGCATTGTTATTTCTTTATTACTTCAAAATTTAAATATCAGTTTAATTAGATAGAGCAATAAACATTTGGCGCTGTTTCCTTAAGAGAAATTGGGTCAAATTTTAGAGATTCATGCCCTTAGACTCCAATAAAGATGGGAGGAGATCACAATATGGTCAAGACCAAGAGATTAGGCAATCTTTAAGGGTCATAGCGCAAAGAGAACGAAGAAGATTACGAGAAATAGTTGAAGAAACCCCAATTGTACAAGTTCAAAGTTGAAGCCCATTCTGGCAAAGAAGTTGAAGTCGAAGCTGTAGTTGGAAAAACAAAAACACTTCCACTACAATAAAATGTATAAAGGGCGAGTGGAAATAAATAGCAAGGCACTTATCATTGCTTGACGAAATGTGGGTTGATCTTTGAGACCAAGTATAAAAGTCAATACAACTAATAGATGAAGAAGAATGGGAGATAGAATCTAAAGACTCATCAAAATCCTACAAGAGTAACATTCAAGGCATCAAAAGATTGTTGATTGAAGAAAAAAAAGATTTGGTGATTGAAGGATTTGAGCCAAAAACTCTTGGGCCAAAGGTGTACAAGAAAGAACTTGAAGGAAACTCAATTATGTGGAACACTAAAGTAGGAGTTGAGGTTTCTCGCATGACAGAGAGTGCGAGAGAAGCATTGGAGCGTTTGAATCAAAACTCTTTAATGAGCAAGTTCTAGGCATTGAGGTTCTGTTAGAATAGAAATATTGTGACTCCTCCATCGAGTCCCAGTATCAAAAGGTACAAGTTTCCCAAATTCATAAGCAAAGGGTTAGAGGATATTCTAAGGCATTGTAAAATTTGTGAAACGATTTGGATATCAAATGGCTAGGATGATAGAGCCTATCGGCTATGATTCTTGTCAACAATCCTAAGGGGCATATCTATTGATTGGTACACAAAGGTCGACTCGGCTTCCAAAACTACTTGGGAAAGATTGAAGCTTTTGAAGAGGGTTCCAAATTACTATGAGATGATAAAATTATAGCAGAAATTTATAATACAAAGCAAGGCAAACATGAAATAATACAAGTTTATATTCGTAGACTTTAGGAACGCCTAGTAAAGCTAGAGAAGGAACCAACTGATAGCCTCAAGAAGTGATGGTTTGTTGAAGGCCTCATCCCGTCATTGTGGAAGAAGATGAAGATAGTACCACCCTCTTCTCATATAGAAGTATACAATTGGGCTATGGATATAGAGAGTGAAGACAGAATGTCTTCCTATGGAAAAATAAAAATAGAGGATGATGAAAATTCAGATGATATCATTGAGAATGAGTTTTGCACTGTACAAGCCTTGAGAAGAGATATGATGCAAATGATGAAGGAACTAAAGGAAAAAAAGGACATCACTAAAGAAAGCAAAGAACTTTGGTGCACAAAATGTAAAGGTGATGGTCACATCAAAAGTAACTATCCTAGAAAAATGTTGTGATATTTGCCAAGCTATGTCTCATTCAATGAAAATGTGCCCATACAATTTGCAGAATAGGAGCATACAAATACTCTTCACACAAGGAGAGCTGTCTTTTCTGCCTAACACTCCATTGAAGCTGTAGAATAATAGTAACACATCTCCAAGTGACTATTGGAATCAAAGAGGGGGAGGTTAGTGTTGAATACAATACAACTCTAAAGGTAGTCTCAGTATACAATGTCGACAATATAATGAATGGGGACACTTTGCAAGAGATTGCTATAGAAACCAGAGCACAATTGATTACTATGCAAATGGTGGACTATTGGCTATTCAAAGAAAAGCTCTAGTATCAACATGGTTGGTGTACAAAAGGCATAATGAAGTATTGGCCATTACTCAAGCCCAAGCAAAGAAGGTGGTGTACCTGGAACCATGTATAGAAAAAGAAAGACTTCGTGAAGAAAGAGCCAAAGTGGAGAATGCTATGGCTAAAGTATGCCTCTCAAATGAAAATGCAAGTATGGTAACAAGTCAATTACAATTCGGTACAACTATTACAAGTCAAGTACTTCAAACCATAGTTGAAAAACTCAGACTCAGCAATAGCTTGGCAAATCCAAAAAATTTAAAAACTTGGGACTCAGCAAAAACTCGGGGAAAAACTCGGCAATAACTCGACAAATTTATTGAACATTTGAAATTTCATAATTTTTAAAATATTCTTTGAAAACACAAATTTGTAGAACATATTACTGATTTCCATCATATGTAAATCAAAGTTTGAGTTTAATACATATTATCCTTTAGTCTCCAAGACATACAATTCAAAATTTTTGACATATGTATAAAATAAAATATAACAATGTTAATTTAATTATTTTTATTTATCAATATATTCTAAATACATCTTAAAAAAATCCATAGATATCCATGTTATTTTGTTTAAGTAAGAATAATCTTGTTATTTTATTTATTTATTTATAATATATATGAATTGTATTTATACAAAGAAGAAGATATTATTTAAATTTTTTTTTTTAAAGAAAATTATTAAGATTTTATTCAAAGAAAAAATTAACTTGTGAAATTTGTCAATATAAAAATTTGGAAATCATTGAGATCATCTGCACTCATCCACGAGAAGTCGTGGTGCCCTGCCCCTAACTATATATTTATTTCAATCTTTTTTACAAAACTAAAGCATCCCAATTTAATTGAATTTAATTATTATGCCATAAATAATTAAAATAAATTTCTAAAAAATATTTATATTGTTTTTAAAATAATTATAATTTTACTCTTAAAATTTATTTGATATAATTTTTTTATATATTTAATAAATTACTTAAATAATTAGAAAATAATAAATATATTGAATTAATTAAAAATCTACTAACTATTCAAATTAATTGACATCTCGATAAGATTGTGTCATTGGAGGGGATTCTTGATTCAAAAAGCCAAATCCATAGCATTGGCTCAACATGGAATATCAATAAAGTGATCAACCGATTGCATGCTTCAAAAATACAAACAAACCCTAAAAAAGACCTTGCCATTTTAATCATCCTCGATAGTGCCCAAAAATGCATGAAATCACTTGAAACTTTTTGTTTTTGGCAAAAAAAAGGGTTTCCATTGATTTGGACGAGTTTTTAACGGGCTTTGTAACAAAAATCATGAATTTTTTAATGAAAAAATCGTTGCGTGTTTTCATAAAATGCATTGATGAGTTTTTTGGCTATTTACTCGCCATTGGTTTAGGCTTGCGAGTTCTCGCGAGTTCTGCATCTATGCTTCAAACTATCAAACAAATTAAAGTAAGGGACTTATTACAAAGTATTCCTAAACTTCAAAAATTCTATTGTATCAGGGGAAAATGAGATGGTGCATGCTACAAACCATTTGGAATCTGGAGAGAATGAAAACCTGATAATTGAATTGCCATTGTTGAGTGACAAAGTGATAGATCCAATGTTATTGATACTTAATATGGCAAAAAAACCAACGGTGGTGAATATTGAAATCCTTGGAATGAATCTCACTAAAACAATTGTTGATGGCGGGGAACATACCTTTCGAAGACACTTGGAGAAGTTTGGGCAATCTGACCATTTGGCCTCCAACTTTTCAATTGGTGGGTGTAGGTCAACAAGGTATTAATGTACTTGGAGTTTTAATGGGCCAAAATGTCATTATTGGGACCCAAATATTTTTGTTGAATTTGGTGGTCATTTCATTACAAAAGAAAGCATATGATGCATTGTTGGGTTGGGGCTGTGATAGTGATGTTTCGTGCATATCTTTCAGTGTGTTGAGGTGCGTGCTTAGTGGAGAGATGTATTTGCAAGTTCAGTTTTTGAAAATGGCATAGGCATCAATGTGTAGTAGGCGATGATGTGCAAAAACCTATGTGTATTCATGGGTGTGTGAGAAGTTGATTCATGTTGTTCTAACTTTTGTGCATAACCACTTCAGTTTCAAAGGGATGATTACTGATATTCATTAGAAATTATGAAGGCCTATTGAAACAAAAGAAAAGGGGGGAGATGGATAGGAGACCTAAAAAGGGGTGTAAGATGATGGACCTATGCCAAAAGCAAAAGGGGGTGTCCATCTAATCACAAATTCACCTTTTCCATGTTCATTAGGAAGAGGGATAGTGCCACAAATAATTAGAATTGACTTGCAACCCTCAAGGTGACTCAACCCCATATTTGGACACTATGCTGCCCTAACTTCCTTATGACAAAAATGACTGAACAGTTTTGGGAGAAGAATAAAAGCGCTTTAACAATCAAACCTATAAGATGTAACACTTGGAATACAAAGTATTATGATAACACTATCAAAACAACCATTAACCAACAGATTTGAGAAGGTTTGGATGGTGTTTACCTGGCTCCAAAAGTGGGTTTTAGGGTCTATTGAAGGACATATTCGCCCAGGGGCGAATGGGTCTCTGTATAGGGGTCTAAAAATTCTTTTTGCAATCCTCGGATCCAAGATCTAAGCTTTTGATTCCACTAGGTTTGACTGTCGGAAAGCAGGAAATAAAACTTGTAGGTTAGTTTCTGTGTCTTGAAAAATTTGATGACAATTTTGACAACTTTGCAAAATTGCACTTTTGATCAAATTTCAATCCTTCTTCAACTGCAAATCTGCACACACAAAGAGAGGAGAAAAATGTTTGTTTTTGGTGGATAAGGGTTTGCCTTGGTCAAACACTAGTTTGGTAATTAAACTTTGATAATGAAATAATGATAAAGTGAAGGAGTTGATGAATGAACGAAGCTTGTTACACCTCACCAAACCCTTAATAGTTGCCCTTAGAGGACTGAAGTCTAACACATCTCTAAGGATTGGATCTTGCATGAAATGGCTTGATTGCTTGATAGATCTTGATGCTTGAATGCTTGCTTGAAACTTGAAACCTACATCACAATGTTAGCTCAAAAGCATGCATGAACACACATAAATCTTGACATCATGATAGGATCTTGAATGCTGCAATAAATGACTAATAAATCTGCTCTTCAATGCTCCTGACAATAATCTTTGCTCTTGTAATGCTTGCATAAAGTGTGTTAGATTTGAATTGATAAAAAGACCTTGTTTTTATAGGTGTTTCCTTAATTACCCAACAATTAAACAACACAAGCCAACCTTTGCAATTTGAATTTAGATCATTAAAATGCCGCGAAAAACATATTAGAAAAATGGGTTTCGAGACTTAAGGGGGACCCATTCGCCCTTGGTCCATTGTGTCCTAGGCCCTATCCTAGGATACACATTTTCCAAGATGTGTAATTAAGTGTATGCATTGATTAAATGTGGGTTTCCCTTTTGGAAAATGAAATTAATTAGGCATGTGAATGCATAATTGGGCCATTTAAAGGCTTAATGAAGTTCAATTAATTAAGGGGATGCAAACATAGTGTGAAAATGTAAAGGAGTACATTTTTCGACACTACACCTATTTATGAAATGAAGCATGTATTGGAGAGTTGAGCTATTTCAAGATTGTATTCACTCTTGTATTGGTTATGTGAGGATATGCGAATGTAAGTAGACTGGTTCTATTTTCATCAACAAGTTATGAAAATTGGAAAAGGAGGAAGGTTGGAGGTTTTGTTCTAGATGAAGTTGTGATTTTGAACAAAGAGATTTTAGTGTTTGATCAGTGATTTGAAGTCAAGTATGTAGTGATGTGGTGTTGCGAAAATGCTTAAAGAGTTGGTGCTCTTATTGAAGTTGGTGCTTCAGTTTTTCGAAGTTGGTGTTGAAGAGCACAAAGATTTACTGAGAGGGGGGGGGGGGGGTGTGAATTAGTAAATCAACCAAACTTTCAATTCTCAATCTTTTCAAACTTATTACAATTAACTTTTACAACCTTCTAAACGAACTTAAACTCTTATCAACATCAACCTTTTGATATGAATCAATTTACACAAGTTGACACAAATTTATTGAAAACTTTAAATGACTTTTACAAGTGGAAGTAGGCACCAACCTACTTGTTTTACAATGAAGATGATTTAGTAGGCTGCAACCTACAAGGGACACCCAAACCTCTTAATTATTTAGTAGGCACCAACCTACAAGGAGCACCAGCCCCTAATGCAAGGCACCAACCTTGACTTGATGGTTGCAAGATGATGCCTTCAATCTGACCTGCACTATCCCAATCCTCCAATCTGCCTTTGGTGATGAATGATCTCACACTTAGCCCACACAAGGAGATGGGACTTCAGATTTAGAATGCTCACTTACCCAACCACACCCTCAAATTAAAAAGTTTCACAAATATATACTTGGATCCAACATTGTGCCTCTTGATGAAAGATCACACCTTTTCTTTTTTTTAAAACTTTCACTCATACCCCTTCATTAAACCAAATTTCTGACTTAATGTTTTTTAATTTTGTTTTAGTTTGTTTCTTCTTTTGTTTCTAATTTTCTTTTAATGAACAGATTAACGGAAAACATAGCACTGAATAATTCTGTCTTTTCAGCAAATAAGCACACTTAATGAAGGTTGAATCATGATAGAATAAAGAAACACGTCTTCTTTTTGAAAAGATATTTTTCCTGAAGATACCGTCTTGAAGAGACACGTTTTTTCTTGAGTAGATGTATACTTGTTTTTCCAGATGTTAAGAGGCACATTGTGTCAAGATATGAACACGTCTTTCTAATCTTGAATGAATCGAATGTCATAAGATATGAATGCGTCGTTTGATGCAAGACGTCTTTTGATCAACATAACCTTCCATGGGATGCTTTAGTTAATCTCATAATTAATGCGTTAGATGATTTCTTAATGAAACCACGTCTAGTGATATGAATGCGTTTTTTTATGTAAGACGTCTTTTGATAACCTTCCACGGAATGCTTTAGGTAATCTTATAATCAGTGCGTTAGATAGTTTCTTAATGAATCTACGTCTAGTAATCTCCATAGCCTGGAATAAAATTTTTACCTTGTCAATCGGGAGCTTTGATTCAGACGATATTTTAATTTGGAGCTTCGGTACAGACTTTAGATGACATGTCTTTGTCTCGTCAATCTGAAGCTTCGATACACCATGCCATGAAGCAAATACTATTTCAATCTTGTATTGTCCATTAAAATTTATATGAACTTTATTGACAATATAATCTGCATGCTATCAACCTGAGTAATCTTTCAAAAGATGATCTAATCTGCAAGTTATCGTTCTGAGTGATCTGATTACAGACTTTAGGCAGAGTACGCAACATGCCATATGTGTATGCTCTTATTACATGCTATGTGCTTCCCATTTGACATCAATGACAAAATTACTAACATCTGGATTTTCTTAAACTTATCATATTATAAGCATTATTTCTACAATCTCTCTTTTTCTCAATCTTGTCCATTCATTTGTCATCAATGACTTCATCCTTTTATTTTGACATCAATGACAATATTTCCAACAGGTGCTTCAAGGAGGTTGGTGCTTCTAGTGAGTTGGTGCTCACTTTTGTAATTTGGAGATTGTTGTCTCTCGGGTTGGTGCCCTTTGAAGTTAATGAAAGCAATTGTTCTACTGTGGATTTTTACCCGAAAGGGTTTTCCACATGAGATTGGTGTTCTTGTTGATGTTTGCTCTTACTGTTTTCATTGTTGATTCTCATGGTTTTAAGTTTTAAAGTTTTAAAATACTGATTCACCCCCCCCTCTTAGTATTTTCTGTGTGCTCTTTAGGTTGGACATAAAAGTAATGAAAGGAAATGTATAATACAATGGGTCATTCATAGAAGGAAATTATTAAAGCTAGGGAAGAAAATAAAATTAAAAAAAGAATTGTACAACAATCAATGAGGAGACTAGTTAAAAATTATGATTTTCCTTTGATTGGACAACCACATATTAAAATTAGTGTAAGGAAAAAAGTTTTAAATTCTAAAGTATGGTCAACTAAAAATCCTATATCTGATTGTACCAGTTCTTGCAAAAGGCCATTTATTTTTATTTTCAACCATTGTACTACCCATAGTTTACAAGCTATATGACCACCATTTTCTCTTGTAGTTCAATTTTCATTCACTATAGTATGGCCTTATCTAATTTCTATTTTCACCATATGAACTACAACTTTATTGATTGTAGTAAAACTTTTGTAGTTTAACACTATCGTACGGTTTGTACCTCCGTACAACCTCCTATTTGTACTATTTGTTCACCTCATTATTCTATCTACTTTCTAGACTGCATCAAAGTCCTTCACCATACGTTTTGATCCAACTCTCCATACCATGCGATTTGTACCTCCACCGATTGCCATAGAGACTACCCTTCATATCTTCGCGTGATTTGAACATTCACCATGAACTAGACAACTACATTTCTCAGTAGTCACTCTTGCCACACTATTCCTTGCTATCGTCATACATCTAAGAAATTGGGAAAATTTTGCATAGTTTGAGTTCTAGGTGATTAGAAATCCTTGATCTGTACTGCATGCCGTTGTACAACCTCCTACATGGCTTTGGTTGAAAAAATATTCATTTTGTTCTCAAAGTTCGACTAAAGCAAATCTAGCTGGTTCTCCTTTAGATTATGACTTTGGCAGAAATAGGGAATCCCTCATGCAAATTAGTGAACTGGATGAAAGTGCATTCCTAGAATATGGGGATACTGAACATTATTTTTATAATCAAAATGCTTTTGAAGTGATTTCTGTTTTGAAGGCGAGGTCGAAAGCCCTCATTCTCCATCATTGGCAATTCCACAAAGGAGTTGCATGGTGTGCTGATTTGAAGATTTCGTGCACATTTTTAGGTTTCAATGAAATAGTATTTGCAAAAAAATCATAAATTGCTACTTTTGGAGTTGATTTTGATCATTCACCTTGAGCACCACACTTTGGGAGGTCATCACAATTATTTATTAGCAAATTTATAGGGTTTGCGGTTATTTCAGGTCATTTTTGCATGATTTGAGGCTGCTGTACCATTCCTAGAGGGGCAAATCTACTTTTGACAAGGGCAACCAGTATTTGGCATAATTTTTGTTAAGTTTTGAAGGGTGAATAACTTGTGAGGGGCGATCAGCTGGTGGACATTCTTTTTGATTGTCTAGGGCTGCAATCAGCCTTTTAACATCTGTGCCAGCATTATTATAGGGCAGATCTACATTGGGGAAGCCTTAAAAGGTTGGCACAACACTTTATACAACCATTTCCAACTGCCAACATCATTTCTTATCCCTGCCGTAGTCATTTCTAAACATATATCAAGCTGTACAGTTTCATATTGGCTACAATAATTCAGATTTGATTATTTTCTATTCAATTTTGGATGTTGTATGAAGATTTGATAATTTGGTAAACTCAAAAGAATTGTTTCAGCATTGTAGTTGTGTTACTAATTAAATATCAGATATGGGGTTTTGGTGGTGATATTTATTGCTGTTATACATTTTCTAGCCCTAACTTATCAGTGTAATATTCAGATCTGACTCATTTTCCATCCACAAATTTTTCATAATTTTAGTTCTTGCAAGTGTGGGGTTGAAATAAGTAATTTTAGTTATTAGCATTAATTATCAATGTTATATTTCTTTTTTAGTTTGCTATTTTCAGTTGTTGATTTGCTTAGAAAATATCTTAAAATACAAAAAAGGTGAGGGTACTTTTTAAAGATGCAATTACCTAGGTGGAAGTAAATGGTTCTCTCTCTGATCCTTTTCCTCTTGGTAGATCCATAAGACAAGGTTGCCCCTTGGCTCTTGCTTTATTTGTAATTGCTTCTGAAGCTTTGTTTTATATTTTAAGAGCTGATATGCTTGGGGCTAAACTGCATGGAGTTGTGCTTTCATATAAGTCTTCCTTGCTTAACATGCAATTTGCAGATGACACTGCACTTTTTCCTAAATTGACTGAAAAAAATGTGGATAATGAAGTGGCCAGGTTAAATGTCTTTTTGTCATGCCTCTGTGTCTAAAATCTCAGATGCTAAGTCATTATTAAGTTGGAACTTAAAGGCTCCCTCATGGTTCTCGAAATTTGCTTGGCAATGGTGTGGTCTTGATAAAATTGTTAGATATTTGGGCATCCCCTTCTTTGTTAGACCTCCTTTAAAAGAAATGTGGAACTATGTTTGCGAAGATTGAGAAAAATCTGAAAAGTTGGAACAATAATTATCTTTCCCTTGTAGGAAGGGTGTAAGTATGTCAAAAAATTCTTGCATCTTACTCCATTTATTATGCTTCAGTGTGGTTTTTTGCCAGTTATCAAATTAATAATGTACAAAAATGTATAAGGAAGTTTTTGTGGTCGGATGGAAAAGGGAAAGATAAGAAGCATGCAGTTAAATGGGAGTGTTGTTGTGAGATGGGGGTTGGGGTTGAAGGAATTGAGGATTCAAGGCATGGCCCAACATCCAAATGGATTGTAAAGGCATTGGTTGGTAATGAACCTTGGAAAATTCTTATAAGAAAAAACCTTAAATAAGCTGTTCCAAAAAATGCAAAACAATGGAAAAATCTGCACATTCATGATGTCTTGTTTGGTAATTTTAGTCTAAAACCCGCTGGATCTATGGTATTTGCTAACATCTGGAAGGCTTGGGAGTCCTGCAGGCATTTGATTTTAGGTTGTGAAGCTGTTAGCGAAGAAAATAACATTATCTTGGGGTTCAGATCTGTTTGGTAGAATCTGAATAATAGCAACAAGCCTTTAGCACTTGTTCAAGGTTGCTTAGCCAAGAAATGGAATAGCAAAGGAATTTCTTGCTTTAATGATATTCTGTGTAACAATAAAATAAAGAGTTGGGCTCCATTGAAAAATGAATTTGATATTTTAGAATCCAATAAGAGATCATTTTCTCTTATTAAGAAGGATTTGGGGCTAATGTGATTCCCGGTTAGCATTCCCCTCCTAAATGTCAAGTTTTATAATTTGTATAAAATGTTAACCCACACCCAAGAGGTGCTTGATCATGTCAATTAAACTTGGAAGATAAAGAAAGAGAAAAAAGATTGGTCTAATATTACCAAAGTCTGTTGGTCCAACAAAATTGAACCAAAAAATGTTGTTTCAGATGGATGTTGCTGATAAAGAAACTGGTTATTGGTCCTTATCCATTGTTCTGTTCTATATGTGATTGTCTTGAGGATGTAGACCATATTTTTTTTAAATGTCATTATGAATCTGCTATTTGGTCAATGTTTATTGGTAATGTCTAGGTTGGGATTGTATAAATGATGTGTCTTGGTTTGAAATTGTGTGTGGATATGTCAAAGGTCTTAATGTTGAGTCAAATTTGTTTCGGTTTGTTTTGTCCACTGAAATTCTATGGATTTTATGGAAAAGGAGGAATGAGCACTTGTACTAGGGCAAAAGGAGGGTTCTTACCGAGTCTAAATGTAGACTCACATTTCTGTTGATTGTTGAACAGGTGACTTTAACCTTAAGAATGCTTGCAGACAGGTTTTTGAAGATCTTGGATGAAGATGCTACTCCACTGTTTAAGAATGATATTTAAGAGGCTCTTTTCTGGCTTCAAGATTTGAGGAAGGTAGACAGTAAATTTCAAAAGGAGTACATACAAGTTCAAAACAAGTACACCAAGCTTCATCAATATGAGCTCCAAAGAGATGTAGTTGTGAGACCTGGAAGTTAACCATCAAAACTTTGATAGTAGTAGTTGGGAGCACATATCACCTCCAATCAGAGCCATTCTTGGGTTTGACTCCTTTAAACTGAGTAAAAATGTTCCTAGTAAGAAAGAAAAGTGATATGATAGTATCAAAATTGATATGTATTTAATGTTAAAGCAGACTTGATTTTGTATGTAATTTTGATATGTTGACAATAGTCCTATAGCCTGGTTGGGTCTGATGTATCTAATGTGACTATCCTGGTCGCATATATATTGTAAACCAGACTCTTTTTGTTAGTAACCAAATTTCAATTTAAAAAAAAAAAAAAATCAAAATTACTACAAGTGGACACTACAATGGTATTAGAGGTAAGATCTAACAAGTTTTCAAGTAGTCCAGCGATAAAAAATTCAGAGCATATGAAAGAAGGAAAGTAAGAGATTCAGAAATAGCAGAGATAAAAGCAGAAATGAGGGAAAGAGGAAAAAGGGTTTTGACAGATAATGATAATGACAAAAGTTAGTGCAATGCTATTGTTAGCTTGAGTAAGGGAAAACAACAAATGACAAACCTCATGGCATAGTTACTTACAAATTATGCAAAACGTGGGTACTACAAAGGTTACACCACACCTTATAGGAGAAGGAAGTGCCATGGGGAACCATAGAATAGTGGTTGGTTTCGCATCTAGACCCTTCCAACCCAAGTTCTTGTAGAAAGAGGAAGATCCATAGGGAGAAGAGGAGCCAAATCAAGAGGAAGATAGTTTTGTAGTCTACTTTACAAGTTATAGAGTTCTCAGATTTGAGTTTCATGCTCAAATGCAAATGATTTCTGCGGTTCGAAGATGAGGCATGGAAAGAAAAGGGAAAAGAAGATTAATGCACATCAACCTCAGAAGGATCTATAGAATAGATCCAGTAAGCTATCCATGCCTACTTTTGATGGCTCAAAAAAAGGTATTGTACATGATTGGATTAAAAAAATTGATACATATTTTTTGTTGAATCTTAAGTATTAGGAGGCTATTAAATTTTCTACACTCCACTTAGATGGCTTAGCAAATAAGTGGTGGTCTCATGAATTTGTTGCTCAAGTAGTACTTTGAGGAGTTTAATCAAAGATTGATTGATAGCTTTGAAATGAAGGATTCAAAGATCTACTTTAGAGAGTTGGCTCAATTAAGATAGAGTGGTATAGTGGATAATTAGGTGGAGGATTTTCAAAGATTTTGAGAGGATTTTATTCGCCTTTTTTTGTAGGTTTTAAATGTGTTTTTTTGGCGATTTTGCAGTTTTAAATGGGAAAAATTTGGGGAAAAAATCATCCAGCCTGCAGATTTTTTAAAAATTGTGATTAATCGGGTTTTTTTGCAGATTTCTGTTTCTATGTGTCATATCCCCCAAGATTGAAATAATGAATTGACAATTTATTATTATCATATTTTAGTATTTGAAAACGAATTAATAAAAATACAATACCTTTATAATTGCAATTATCAAATAATCTTTATAATTATAATTATCCAATGATAATATTATAATTAACATAAACATAATTGTGAACATATATTATTTATAATTATTTAATGATAATATTATAGTCATAATTGTAAATTGATATTATTATTATTATGATGTGATAAAACATTAAAAATTAACAATATTATAAATGAAGTCATTATTATTACACATATATTCGTCGAGACTTCCACCCGTTCATCATTTTTTCCCTTTGTGGGCTGGCACGAATCAATCTCCTTGGGCTGCAATACTGTAAACTGCAAACTGTGGATAAAGATGATGGCAGCAGCAAAATAAGACTTCCAGCTCCTTCATCGTATCTCTCAACGTGTAAGATTATATGGTGATTAATAAATTATCTTTGACAAACAAATTTCAAATAGAGTACGGGTGCAAATGTAAACTAAGAGAGTTAAAATAAATTAGATTTACAAATCATTGTCGACATCCTCCATGAAGCAATGCAACCCTTTGTGATGAGGAATATATATATATATATTGGGAGGAAAAGAAGGGAGTGAGAAAAAAAGATAGTGGTGGTTAAGCAGAAATACAAAGAGATAGCCGGAAACAGGAATAGGTTGGGTAGGACTGAAATAAAAGAAAACTACAGGGAGTGGTTCTAGCACAGCGTTCAGGTGATGACAATTACTTAGCACTAATACTTGATGTTTCCAAACATTCAGCATTAGATACTATGCATTAGAAACTGTACCCTGTGACCTATTGAATGTGTACATTGCATTAGCGTTGTGACCCGATCTGACTGTTTTATAGATTATATGTAATCCTTGAATGTTTCTAGTCAAGAAAATCTAATGTGAGTATGCAACAGCATTAACCGAGTTAGGATTGCTGCTTTCCTGACTGTGTAATTCTAATTTCTGAATTTAGCAATACTTTGTTTGGTTTTTAGAAATATATGCTCATGAGGCTATTTATATATTAGTAGGAAATCATGTGATAGGGATGTTAATGTGTGGATAAATGATTGCTTTTCATTCAGAATTGAATATGAGAACTAGAAGATTTGATTATTATATTTCTATAGTATGTTCATGACTATGATCATTCTAAGAGTAGAATTGATACTTACTTAGAATCAATGATAAAGTGCAAATGTATTCAATGGCTTAAAGATTGTTTGCTCCGTGTTTGTACGGTTATGGGAGAAAGGGTGTGAGGGAAGTGGTGCCTAAAAACCCCACTTAAGATTTCGCCCCCAGGACCCAAGGCAGGGAGGGGTGGCAAGTCCACTTAAGGTTCCGCCCCCTCCCAAGGCATGGGTTGGGCCATGTAGGGGTGGGGGTCCCACTTAAGAATCCGCTGAGGCCATGGAGGGGTGGTAGGCCTAGACTACATTATGCTCCCCCGACTGTCCCCAATAGGTCAAGTGTCTTCCTAGGTGATGACGTGGGTAGAGAAAGCAGGTGCAAGTGGTTCCACTAAGCACGCCACCCCAAGGGTGAAATTGTCTTGGTGGACGTTCAACTCGGGGCCAAGGGGTGGGTTGTTCTAATAGGATGCTTGTGCCCTTGGGCTTAGATGGATAGCTTTGGGCGGATCTACCCATGTCACTCCTCATCTATCTTCATTATTGCTTTTGTGATTTTGTTTATATTTTGGATATCTAGATATTAATGCTAATAGATATGTTGTTAATGTGGTGAATACATATTCCAATTCAGGTTCATTTCCTTAGACAAAACATTCCTTTGGAAAGAAGAAACCCTAAACCTAATCAACAAGCGAATTCTAGGGCAAACAAGCAAATTTTAGGGCACAACCAAGTAAGGGACATTACACTATGCTTTCAACTATCAAAATATGGAGCTGAATTTCAAATTAGATGGGAAAGAGGTAGTACTTCGTGGTATATGAGAGGGAGCTCCAAAGTTGTCATGGCTTCAAGAATAGAGTGTCAAATCATGACTACATCTATAGGTGAGATATTTTCATATGATAAGATTTGGTCTACTTTGGATTAGCTTTGTAGCGAGTTTGATCTAGCACTTTCAAGATTGTCATTGAGTAGTAATCCTCATCAAGAGCTTAGGGAGAATGTTGTTGGAGGTATCCTTTTTGTCGAGGAAGTTGGGAATAGTAGGAGAAGATCTCAAGAGGAGGCTTACTTGAATATTAGAGTAGCCAGCATGAGAGTGATGGAGTAACCTCAAGTTTGTGTACTTGTGCAAAACGATCATCAACAAGATTTGAAGGAAGCAAGTATTGACAATATCCTATCGTCAAATAATAGATGGAACACACTTAGGACAGATACGAGTCTAATTTTGAGCCTTGATGCTGCTGCCACCACCATTTTCAGCCATCACATCACTTCATTTGCACTCATACAATTGTTGTTACAAGTGCTCTTATTTATGGGAAGGACGAATTTTCAATTTGTGATAGCTAGTGGAGTATTTTCAGTCCTTGTATTGCTGTTCTTAGTCTCTACATTGCTCACATATTTTATTTTTGCAAGGGAGTTTCAGTTTTACAGCTGTTGTACCATTGGCATGTTGCTGGTCTTGAAAATATTAGTCTTGAAACTGATGTTATCAGTTATGAACAACAGCAAGTTTGCACATTTTAAGGGAGTTTCATTGATGGATGATATTTGTAGAAGGTTTCAGTTGAAGGGAACAATCATTTCAGCCATCATAGTCCTGAATTAGGTGAGATTCTTGGTGGTTTGTGGCTGTTGTAACTTGTTTCTAGCCCATACACAACCTAATTTATGCCATATTTTGGAAGATATAGCTTGCAACATCATTGAAGGGTCCATTGGAACTCAAAGTTTTGGTTATGAAGCTCTAATAAATGTTTCAAATTCTTCATCACATAGGAGAATGGTGCAACAAAAATGTGGTGGTGAGTATATGTGGCAACCTTTGGTCTCGTGGGTGTTTATGGATACTTTCATGTGTCATCAAATCGAAGAGGATCATCTTGAGAGTTAGTTAAATTCCTTGTCTAATACTATTTGGGATTGGAAGGAGACTCTTCGAGATCTCGTCATGGAATATTTAGAGGTTTGTGTTGTGGATCATGCTAATATGTTGGCCAAATTGTCTCCTAAGTAGCAAGGGATTTATACAATTGTTGTGGGAAATGGAGTTGGGAGATGTTGTACTTGTTGGCCCAATTTGTTTCATTTGATATGCATAGGATCCAAACTCTGTAGGAGTTGCATTATGATCCATAGTTTGTGTAGGGTGATGTGTAATCAACTCAATCTATAATTGCTCGAGGGTAAACAATTTTGGGAAGGTAGGCTGTCATATCTCTTTGTTAGTGTCCTAAGTTACTGAATAGTTGGAAAATTAGGCCGATTTTGGGTATGAAATGCCTTGGAATCGGAAAATGCATGGAAATGACACAAAATCCATTTGGGTGTAGAAATTTTGTCCCTAAATTTTGCGAAGTTTCAAACCTCTGAAAACATGTGTTACATGGGGACGCGTCCCCTGTCCCAAAATGCATTATCCCCATCCCCTGCTGTCCTTGGGATGGGGGGACGCAAAGGGGACGTCCCCTTGCCATCCCTAAAATAGGCCAGAGAGCAGGAAACGATAGGAAACGTCCTTGCTTGTTTGGGGATGGCTAGCCGTCCTGGGGACGTCCCTTGCCATCTCGGGGACGACTAGCCGTCCCCAAACGGACACAGACACTTCAGCAGCAAAAATAACATAAAAACTAATGCTTTTATGGTTCTTTGATGCAGATTTGCATATATTTTGTGTATTACTATATATTTTCTGTTTGTACCTGTTTGTATCATATTTGCATATAATTTGTGTATGGTATTGTATATTTTTTGTGCATGTTACTGTATTCCTTGTGTGTCTTCAATGTGTGAATAGCTTTCTACCTTGCTTTTCTATCCAGAAGCCATTGTAGTACTTTGAAGAATGTTATAGGCCTATGAAATTTGAGGTTTCCCCACTCTATGCCTGTTTGTTGGAGCTCATTTGGTGTGATGTCCCCATTCTAGTCAGCGCAGTTGGTTATGTGGCTAGCCTATTAATTTGATCCTCGTAGGCTGGCAGTTGTGTGCAGAGGATCATATGAGGCAGTTACTCAGTGTTCTGTAGCTTCAGTGTTGCAGTTGTTTCAGGTTGGGCCTTCGCAGAATCCTTCAGAGTGGTTTTTCAGAGACTTTCTATTTTTAGAAAGTCGGACAGGCGGAAGCTGCTATTTTGGGCACGGCACCTGGTTCAACTGTTCAGTTCAGAGTCAACCCAGTTCTTCAATTTGACAGTCAGACGGAGAAATATTGGAGTATTTAATGATTTAATGAATAATTAATATTTTTGACTTTATATTAAAGTCACTTTATTAATTATTTAAATATTTAATTAAAATGGCATATTATAAAGTATTTATTATACTTTATAATAAAGTGTTGATATTTGATATGGTGAATAATTATTATTCATTAATGAGACGCCAATTAAATTATTATTTCTCCTTAAGTCTAAAGGGCGAATATAATCATTTAATTAAATGATTATTAAAAAGAGACATTGGGTCGAATTTTCAAGGAAGATATATATACACAGGAAAGAGACAAATTGAACCATTATGATATGTTATTCAAATTTGTCTTCTATTTTGCTCTGAGCATTGGAGTTTGCAAAACCTAGGGTTTCAGCAGACGATTCGATTTTGGAGAACGATACCTCTTTAGAATCTGGCATACTGAGACTGTGCAATACCAGTTGAAGATTGTCTACTCGGTGACTTCATTCAGAAGTTGCAGTTGATCATATTGAATCGATTTCAGAAAGGATATTCAGGGATTTATCATCAGTTAATAGGGCGACCTCTCAGAGATTGTTCTTCAGAGGTCTGGCATCATTTTCATTGGGCTGTACTTTATTTATTGCTGCTGCTGGTACAGGCTGTACTACTGCTGAAATGCCGTACTTTTCATTTGCCAGTGGAATATCTTTAGATCTCAGCTTCTGCCAGTTGGATTTGGTGCGCCTAGGGTTGACAGAGATCCAGTATTGATTTTCAGAGACCAGAGACTCATCCACTCACTTAGCCGTACCATTTTACTCTGTTATTTTGGCGCCTGCAAGGAAAAATTAGGTTCTTTAGGAAATAATTCATATTTCATTCATATGTCAATTTTTGTTATTGTAAATGCTCTGGAAATGCAATAAAGTGATGCGCCTATAACTTCTGAGCAAATTCAAGCTTATTTTGTGTCTTTAGAATTTATTATGAATTTTTTAGCAATATTAGAGTAAAACGCAGCTTTCATGATATTTATCAAAAACCTCAAAAAAATACAAAATACACAAAACTCTCAAAAATCAGCATTCCAGTTAGGGTTTCGGGTTTGAGAATCACCAGGATTCTTACATTTGGATAAAATGCCTATGCATTTTTAGTTACCAATGTTAGGAAGCATACTTCTCAATCCATCTTCAGGGTAATTTGCTTTGTGTGTCGGGAGTAGTTTGAATAACTAAGAAGCATCAACATCCAAGGCTAAGAAGTTATGTACTCTACCTAAGAGATTTGCACTATTGGGGTTTTCTTGTTTTTGTTACTTTTGAACCATTGTTTTATTGATGTTTGAGACTCTTGTTATAATGCTTTATTGAAATTTATTATGCTGTTATACTACTGCTCTTGTGATTTATTTATGTATTGAATATTGTTGTTATCAGTTATTGACATATCTCTCTCTCCTTCCCTCTCTCTCTATAATATATTAATAAACTTTGAAAAATTCATATATATATATATATATATAAATTTGTATATTGCCGTCCCCTGCCGTCTCTAAAAATGGCTTCCTAGGGGATGTCCAAGCATATCTAGGGCCAGTGCCCTTAATAGATATGTTGGTTCATTGAATCTAATAAGGGCACTGGCTCTAGATATGCTTGGATTTCCATTGTATGCACTTGAAATTTGAGTTTGTGTAATTATTTCATTAATCCTGTCAGGCCTACTTAACATATTCCATAATGAGAGAGACAGGGTTGACTTGTTATTTACTGATTAAAGTTAGAAATAACTTATCGTTCATATGTTTTGAACATGCATATGGGAGACACTATAACTATTTCATCAATTTAATAATATCCCCAACATTTTTATACTACATTAGGTTAATTCTTTAAGGAGTATTCTCATAAAGTACTTATATAGATATCTGTCCATTAATAATTATTATTGTTCTTGCTCTTTTCTGGTTCTTCTTTTATCTTTTTTGAAATCAGAAGATGTGCTATTTACCAGATAGGTTTTTTGTTTTATCTAGTTTTGTTTTTCTCCATATTTGATTCAACTTAGTTGTTTGGGACATAGTTTGTAAAACTCACTAAAAACTCACTGAACCTGCCAATAACTTACCAAAAAATTGCATAGTCAGAAGACAGACTTGCCCATAACTCATCAAAAGCTTGCATAATCAGAAGAAAAACTTGGCCAATTATAAGTTGTTTCTGCTCAAAAATCTCATTTTTCACATCATTTTTATTTTCTAGCATTGCAGCTGTTTTTTTGGAGCATTTGAGCATGCCATGCCCATAAACCTGCTTTAGGTTTTGAAAATTAGAAAATAAAAATTGTTTTGGGCAGATGCTTTCGAAAGATGAAATTTGTAAAATATTAAATACGGATATGTAATTTATAATGATATGAGACTTTAATATGAATTGAACTTATTTTATGATCGATAAATTAAAGAAAAACAACTCATGCCTTTGTAAATTCAGTTTTATACATGTTTTCTAAGACTATTTAACAAATTTATGTGTATTTAGTGTTAAGAAAATTTGTCAAGTTTTTGCCTGAGTTTTAACTGAGTTGAAGGGTTTCAATTATTGTTTGGAATGCGAGGTTCTTTGCTTCTAGGTTTAGGTAAAAATTTACATTTTTTCATTCCCATATGTTCTAAAATAGAAAGTGAGTAATGCCTGATGCATAAAAAATTTGCTTCGAAACATGTTGATGGATTATTTGGAAAATGCTTCTTTGTTTACATGGTGTGAGAAGTGATATATTCCTATCTTGTCAATGACTTAAGAATTATAAATTTATATAATAGGTTAATTATCTATATTATGCTTTATGGTATATATCTGTCCCATTGTAAGGAACGTCATCATTTATTACTGTTATTGGTATTCTATTATCACATAGGTGAATGAAGTCATGGTATTATATTATTTAGGTAGTATCTGATAATGAATACACTGTTTCAGCAATCTTCAATTGTCAATTTATATTCAGAGTTTATTCGATTGCCTGAAGTTTAGTTTCTAACAGATGCATATAGGCTAGGGTATTTCCTTTTTCCTACATGGAGTATTAGTTGAGAGCAATATTATAACTATGAATCCTCAGATGCAAGAGATATATGGAGCTGCTGGTTATTTTTCTGAAGTCAAGGGGACAAACAAACGGAAGTACTCGTAAGTTGGACTCATCATCTCAAGATTTTCTTTCTAAGTTTTTTTGTTAGTTTGTACTATCATATGATGAAAGAGTTAGGTTTTTTAAATTTAAATTTTTTCTTTTTTATAGCCATATCTGTAATGTATCAAAAAAGAAACCTTAAACGCTTTGAATGGTATGCTCGATAAATAACAGATATCTATATAAATGTCCTCTGTAGGAACATACTCTTGGTAGGGATTTGAAATTTTGAACTCTGAATCTTTTTTATCTTACTTGCTATGTATATTGTAAACTTTGAAAAATTTCCCTTTTGATATAGATTGAAGTTCTGAGTATGAATCTGCCCCTAACAATTTAAATTTAGGGTATTTGGGGGAAACCTAATCTATTATAAACCAAATTTTTCTGAATGAGAGGTTTAGTTGAATCTATAATTTGTGAATAGTACCTAGCATGGGTCTGGAGGATAAATTGACCTGGAAAAATCAATAGAGTGCATCTATGATGGGACATCCTGTACATGTTTTATTTGTGTGACTTTTACTAAAAGAAAAAATAAAACTTATTTGCAACTTTTTCCGCTTTTTCCTATATATACTTTTTGCTAAAAGATTTTATTCAAAAGAAGAAAAATTATTATTGCTTCTATTTCTGCAAGATTAATCATTAGATTTAATTGATTAATTAATGATATTAAATGAATTAGAGTTGATTCAATCAGTTAATTAATTAATTACTTTTAGTTATCAAATAGTTGGTTGTTTTATTTATTTTACCAATAAAAACAAAAACAAAAATAAGCTCTTCTTTGTATATTTTCAGATTAAGTCAACATTTGCATAATTATTTAATTAGTTTAGTAACTACAGTAAACTCTGTTGATCCAGATGCAGTCATTGTCCCAGCCATTAATGAAGCAGATGTTTATCCTGTAGCTTCTTCAATTTATTCTTTTGATTCTGTCGATTAAGCAGTCAATTCTGCAGTCAATTTGGTTGTTGGTTCCACAACTGTCTGATGGGGTAGGAGGCAGTATGCCTGGGAGGAGTGCATGCACCAATTCCAGCTAAGCCCTTTAGGATGGAGGTAGGGTTTTCTAGCCATTTCAGTGCTTGGAATTCCCAATCAGATAGGTACAAATGGGCGCGAGAGGTGGAAGGGAGAAACAATGATTGGTAGAGATGTGAATGAGAATAGTTTGGGTAGGCTTAGCTGTTAATACATAAACATAATTGATTGGGGTGGGTAGGTTGACAGTGTTAGGGGTAGTTAAGTCCTCTATTCCTGCCTACCTCTCCTGACCTGAGTGGTTTGATTCTCTCTCGAGCTCTGATGCTCTTTAAGGTGAGTTTTGACCTCTTGGGCTATCTCAATCCAATCAATTAAACCGGTTGAGTGACTAAATAAAGAGAATTTCTGAGAAACCTGGTCCTCATTCCTTAGCATTTGGAGACATTTTCAACAGGTGCTGACTGCTGGGTCCACTATGAAATATATGTATCAAGCTACATGAAAGATCTTTTCTGGTAAGTCAACTATGATGTGCCAGCTACCCCTTCCATTTGAGTCTGATTCTTATATACATAATTAAGAAAAGTATTAATTATTTGATTACTATTAATAAATACATATACTTAGGGAATTTAAGACACTTTAAAAAGACAAACAAAGAACACATTACATCCATTGAATTTGATTTTTTTTTTTCTAGACATCTGTGAACTGAAAAAAAGCCAGCTTAAAACAAATCCAACACAAAACAACTCAAACATTCGAAACAATTCACAAATAAACAAAACTGAAACATTTAAAAAAATCACAAGCAAGCAAGACAATTTAGCCTTTGAACAAATCAACTCATCAATTATAATCGTAGAGACAACATTTGACTTTATCACTGAGGTATCCTAGAATAAGACTAGATTAGTTGAGAGTAATGTTACAAAACATGGACTTGGCTCAACTTAGCAAGCTGATTTTTGACCCAAATTTGGACTTTGGCATTGAATCTTGGCCAAGACTTGGCAAAGTGAAAAAATTATAAAAAATAAAGATTTATAGAGATTAGAACTTCTATCATGCACCCTTCAATAAATAAACTTTAAAGACACTATAAACTAATTAGAGAGAAGGTACTTTGATCACATGCATAAGTATACAACAATCACATGAGCATTAAAGCAGATTTTAATTGAAGGAAACACAATTTTTAAATATATAAACATTGTCAAGTGTTTGAGGTGTACAAAACTCATGGATTATGATATGCATGGCATCAAAAACAAAATTCACGATTTTGAGTCAAAGTATGCTAGAAAGGAGCTTGTATCCCTCAACCTAGCATTGCCAACTCAATGTGGGAGTCATGCATTTGTATAGTTGGCAAATGTTGCTATGGTCATAGGAGCATTATTAGGATAGGGATTGACTTAGCATACTAGAAGTATAAATGTAATTCAATGACTAGGAATTTAATTGGGAAATAGTTGAAAGAATAAAACAATGTTGCTCTTCCATCCAACATGACCCAAAATGATTTTTATTTTTTTATTTTGTAAAACTAGAGTGGGGTTCTAGGGCAGCACCCCTATCACAGTGATTGTTGTGATATAAGGTAGGGTCAAGCAACAGAGCCCCCACCAACATGCCCAAATTAAAGCCTTTGAGACCATAGTTGTAAAACTCAGGCTCAACAATAACTCAACAAACTCAACTCATGGAAAAGCTTCGCAAAAACTCAACAAATTTATTGAACATTTGAAATTACATGATCTTTTAAAATATTCTTCAAAACACACATATATGTTGAAGTTGCAGAACCTATTATTGATTTCAATCATATATAAATCAAAATTTGAGTTTAACATATATCATATACTAAAAAACCAGTTCAACCTTTGAACACATATGAATTTCAAGTTTTGGTATCAATGCATATCCATAAAATATTTAAAACCAAAGAATGTAATAATGATACTACAATGATGTGAAAAAACAAATGTAATAATATCTATAAACAAATATATATTGACAAAAATACCAATATTGTATATTGATATATAATAATGATCAATGTAGATGTATATATTTTTACATAACACTCGTGTATATGATAAAGAAATATGATATCGGAAAATAAATATGCAATTATAATATATTAGCCAATAATCATTGAATGGATATCCAATAATGATGAGAACAAATACAAATTTTTTTTATATTTACATATATATAAAAAATCATGTATTGCTATTACATAATATATACTATAAGTATAATATATATTAAAATATAATATTATTTAACAATGTTGTGTAATATTGAATATATTAATATTATGTATTAATGTTTAATATTCATCTATATAGATAGATATAAACATTTGGAGTCAAATGTTCGTAAATAAAAGAAAACAAATTTGTTATAATGAAGTAAAAACATAATAAAGATATGAGTGAATGAAAATATAAACATACATATGAATATATAAACATATTAATAGTAAATATTATATATATAGATGTTAAAAAGAATGGTTGATATAATAAAATAAAAAGAAAAAAAATAAGGTATATACATATATCCTATTAATATGTTTATATATATCTCCACATATATATAAAAGAGTAAAACTCCTAAAATGTCTTCGGATTTTTGCATCTCTACTTCTCCAATCATGAAGCTAATAGGAAACCCCAATCCTCTTTTGCCAAAGTGCACAAAAGGAAACTCAAAATAATAGCAAGCCCCAAGTCTTTCCGTCGTGTCTTGACGTGCCCTTGTTGCACTTCAAATTTGTTTGTCGCATTGTGCAAATTTGTCAAATTGCTTTAAAAATGTTGTGTTTAGCATGTTTCAGCTTTCATATTCAATTTGGGCGAGTTTTTAACTGATTTTTAGGAAAATACCATGGGTTGTTGCAAGTTTTAAGAAAAAAATTGCTGCGATTTTTAACAAAAAACTGGCGATGAGTTTTGCTGCGAGTTATTCGCCATTGGTTTAGGCACATGGGTACTCATGATTCTTGTAAGTAATCGTAGGGTTTTCAACCTTGTTTGAGGCCACACAAACCTTGATGGCACATGCCATTTTTCATAATTTTATTGCTTTTAACCATCCTCCAAAAAATCTCCAAACCCTTCAAACAATGCTTGGTTTTCATGCTTTTACATTTAAGTATATCAATTTTTTTTTCTTTTTTTTTTCCCTTGATTTTCATAGACCTACATGAGTCTATCCATTGGGACTCGGCTAGTATGAACAACCTAATTGGGTACATAGGTCATGATTCCCTAGGATTTGGTTTGGTTGGCTAGGCTTAGGACTCATCGAGTTTGAGTGAGTCCTAACAAATCTTGTAACTATGGTTGAGAAAGATATTAGGCAAACTAGGAGAGGACCTTTTTACTCCTACCATTGTTGTCCTTGAACATGAGGCTATTCTCAAGTATATCCAACAAAAGAATGATCATCTAAAATCAATGGAACCAACAAGAGAATGCTTGCTTGGAAGCTGTTTTAGAGGCAAACCAACTGCAGCTTAATGTTCTCCACACAAGCATGCTTCGACAAAACATTTGGTGCTTCACCACAAATAGCCCGAACCAATTTTTTCAAATTTTGCCAAGCACAATAACAATGCAGGCACGTTAGGTTTAGATAAATCAAACCAGCAGTTACAATATAACTCTTGCCAAGAATGCGCACTCAATCTCAACAAGAGAGAGGCTGTCATATGGCAAGAGGATCGTCAGTACAATAAATCAGAACTGCAACTGAAAGTAACTCAACACCAAGTATGTGCTACCCAAACCAGAATGGAATGAGGCGACCATATGGTGGAGATTTAAAGAAATACAAATGCAACTTCGAAATAAACTCAACACCCAGAATGTGCTTTCAAACCCGGAGTGGGAATGGAGCTACCATAGGGCGGAGATGTAAGTTATTACAATGCAATTCAACTGTAGATAGGCGGCAAGCCAGCCTCTTCCACTTATCCAGTGGGCATTACAAGCATGATAAAGCAAGACTAAGAGAAATGCTGACAGTACTACTGTGCAGCTTACAATATATTGAAGAGTGCCTGCAAGATCAAGGATTAGAACTCCGCAAAGTGCTGCAATAGTAAATATATCTTCCAATAGATCAAATATGAATTCCTAACACCCACCCTTCACTCATACACAATTTTCTCAAGTCTGATATGACAGACCAGCAACATGAATATCAGAACCAGCAACACAGAATCCTCTCAAAATGCTCATAGCTCACTCATTTCTAACCCAAACGACTTCAAATCTGATGCAATAGACCCTCAAAATGATGGCGCCTAGTTTAGTAATGAGAAAGGGCAGCTAAAAGTGGCTATTAATTAATGGCACGGATCCCAAAGCACTCCAGAAAGTACGGCTTTCAAGGAATGACGAATTTGCTTTATAAAATCAGAAACTTCATTAAAAATCCCACAAATTTGCAAGTAAGGTCGCCCCAAGTAGAGAAGATGATATGACCAACACCCAGAACAATATCTTTTTTTATTTTTGATATATGAATGAAACTTCGAATCAGCTATGATATTCAGCAACATCCAGAATATGACAGAAATGCAAGTACTCAGCTACAAAATGCAAGATCATCAAAACAATGCAAAACCTCACTACAAATTCACTCAAAACAAGCAAACCTCTCTACTAGGTGCTATCTCTCAAGCACGAAGTCGAGCCCAAGCTAGGAGGCATTCATTCCTCGAAGCAATCCAGCAACCATTTCGGCAGCATAACAATACTCAAGATATCAGATGCCCAAATGAAGACCCAAGCTCACCTTTTATAACTTTGTGAAAACTCTCTAGAAGCTTCTAGAAACCCTAATTTTCAAATTTGAAGTAACTCCTTTTCCCTCCAAAGTTGGCGTCTCATTTCTCAAGGCAATTTAACTTTTAATTTGAATTAATCTTCTCCTCAAGATGGGCGTCCCTTTTCAAACATTGATTTTTGGACCTTAGAATATAATAAAATATCTCCATGAGGCGCCACCCCTCAAAATCCCCCTTTTATGAACAACTTAAAGTTGCCTCACTAGGCCAAGGGGTCTCAATAATAAAATATAACATTAAAGTATAACATTTTAAAATCAACTGGATGTCTCACCAAAAATGCTTCCCAAGGTCAAGATTGATCAAACCAACTGAACATACTGAAGATGAGAGCCAACCAAGCCGAAGTCAACAGGACCACTGCCAGAAATAGAATTTACTAAAAATAGTAAATTCTCGAAAGTGCTCAGAATGCCGAACCGAAACCACCAACGCGAAGCTCTCAGAAAACCCAGAAGGAATCCGCAATCCAAGTTCAACATTTCCAAGTGCAAGCTCCGCAAAAGACGAAAACGTCCTCCAAGAAGTTTGGAAACCCTAATTTCGAGCTTCTTTTAACCTCGAGCTTCGAAATAGGCTGAATCCAAATGAAGAGCGTGAGGGCTAAATTGGGGACATTACACACCCTACAAAACATTCCATGTGTTACATTTATTTGAACCCCACATGCACCTAGTTCTGTTCTAATAAAACCCATTCAACCAATCATCAATACATCTCTTCCTAAGAAGAGATTCCATCTCATTCTTCATCACTAGATCAACTCTTGCCACATATACCATAGTGAGTTGGCACTCATTCATCCAACTGCCATGAACAATCATGTGTGCTATTTTAGTGCATATAGTTACAAGTGCTCACAGAGAGTCGTCTTTGGTTCTTCCAGGGAGTACATATATAAAAAACAAGGTAACACGATGACACCTTGCAAGGTTCATTATTCTATATGGACACATAGTGATATCCTTTGATGCCTAAATATTTGCATTACATGCATGTTTGTGAGTGTTACTTATTTTTAGATAAATTTAGTATTCATATGTGCCTCAAAGTGAGGGAAAAATATAATGGTGAAATTTGCATACCCATGCCATTTTCCATTTTGTTTTGGGCCCATCTTGAGGAGAGTGCCTTGACACAAACACATTGACAAATAGAATAAATTTGTGCAAACCCATGTCCCTTATCCTTTGCCAACTACCTATCCATTACACATATTCCTATACACTTACCACTTATATGTTTACACAACCCTATAGATTCACTCTATTTACTTATTTATTACACCTCTACACACATATTACCCACTTTGTTTTTGTCCCTTCAAGTTCTAGGGCAAGTTCACAATTATGGGACCATCCTTCATGATAACAATCATGAACTTGCCCTTAATTCAAAATTCAAAATTCTAGCCAACTCTTGGCCATACCCTTTGTACTTGGAGCCAATTAAACATAAGTGTACAAAATATGCTGATATGTCCTTGTATTCAAAGATATGATGCATTCACTCTAATCATGCTATCCTCTATGACCATTCTAAGCATTATAATTCTCATTTAAAGAAAGAGACACTTCTGTTTAGTAGATAAAAAGGAACCTAAATCTATATGAACATTGCTAAGATCACATGCATGACTATGCAATATGTTGCATATTCAAAGACACAATTTATCCTTCACATTTAAGGAAAGAAACATTTCAATTTGTCTACGAAAAGGAATCTAAATCTATATGAACATTACGAGTAGCATATGCATGATTGAAGAGTATTGTTTTCAATCATTTGTACATATTTTCCATAGGTTGACTTAATAAAACATACCCTCTTGTGACATATCGACAACCCCACTAAGGTATTTGTAAATGTTGATAACTCTCAAATATTAGAAAGCACAAAAGAAGTCAAGGCAAATCAAGTGAAGTAAAAAATGGAAGGGTATGCATCAAAATTTTAGAGCCATTAATATTTTTAATACATCTACCTAAGAGATGTGGAAAATAATAGTTGTATTTCGTTTATCCATGTCATCATTAGAGGATGACAACTATGGATAACACTTGGTGTAAATGTGATAGATTCTAACCTATTCTTTTTGTTGATTTGACACATGTTATTAAAGCACACCTATAATCTTTTGCTTGATAGATGTTGTTTGGACAATAGCTATGGAGAGTACTTACTAGTAATAAATAAACTATATACCTTTTGCATTGTTACTTGCTTTTATGTTGTAACTTTCATATTAGTAACATTATCATTATTTCAAGAAGTTTTACTTGTTATGAGTGTTTGGATATGTTAAAATGAGACAATGATGTGTAAATATATAATTTGGTGTAAGTTAAATAAAGTGAAAAGACTACACCTTTTGCACATATTTACAATTCTAAAATGAGGTCTTGATATAATCTAAGTTATCAAGTACATAGGTTTTGGGACTTGGACTTGTACTGACACGCCTTGGGAGTGGGAGCAACTTAGGAATGACCAATGAGATTCCCAGCCGCCTCGAGTTCCCTATGGGTATGTTGTTTGCATACACACAAGGATCTTAGGCTGTTCGGGATGCTCCCTAGACGCTTCTTGGTGCTTCCGCAAAAACCAAGGTGTGAGTTTTAAAAAAAAGCACTATTTTTAATGAAAAAAAAAAAAACCCTTAGAAGTATCTTATACCTAAAATTCATCCTTCTCATTGTAAACACAACTTCATTTCTTTCAAACACACCCTTGCTAAGCCATTTATCTTTATCACTACCATTGATCAATGATGAAGTATCATACTATCAAATGTATTTAAAATTTTGTATATTTTTAATTCTTTTTGCATATATAAAATATAGCCATACCCAAATGTACGTACCCATTTTTTTTTTGTTTTGCTATTATGACATACTAGAACACTATACCTATATTGGATCTCGTACTAGAACCTACAACTTAGAATATAAAGTTTCTTATAATAGAATCACAAATCCTTATTGTAATGCTTTTCTTTGTGTTTCCATGTTTGGTTTTTCTAAAACTTGTAAATAGACTACAAACACATTAAATCTTTAGGGTTAGTTCAATAACCATAAAAATAGATCCATAGGATGCACTAACTCTTCTGTACAATGTTTTAGATATACTACTCTTTGGTTGGTATGCTAATTGATGGCTGCAAGTGATCATGATGGTTGGAAATCATCAAGATTCATATTCAATAATTGGGAACTTAACATTCAACTATACAATTATTTCATATTAGAAGATGTGGGATTGGAAGAAGTTGTTGCAATTGCTTTGCCGTTGCACCAAAAGATCGACCTATTAACGCTTGATACAAACGCTAGATTTATACAAGATCCACGGGAGGCAGTTAAGCCATGTCACGAATCCTTGGTGGGCAAGACAGGCACCAACCTATCCAAGGGGACAAAGGTACCAACCTTCCAACAATCTCCCCCTCCATGGGATTCGAACCTGTGACCTCGCTCTGATACCATTTGTTGCAATGGCTTTGCCGTTGCGCCCAAAGATCGACCTATGAATGCTTGATATAAACGCCATATTTATACAAGATCCACAAAAGGTAGTTAAGCCATGTCACGAATTTGCGGCAGGTTGGACAAGCACCAACCTATCTAAGGGCACGAAGGCACCAACCTTCCAATAGAAGCTTCCTTCACTATTGATGTAATGAACACATATTGTATAGATGTTATTGTATGGCTTCTACATTGGAACAATGGACTTTGAAATCAGAAACAAGATTATGAATTTGTGTTCAATAGGAGTAATAAGTTGTATATATTTTGCTAGGTATCCTCTATAGCTAATAATTTAGATCATTATGGAGCTGTCCTAGAAGATGATATGCATATTTTCGTGACTAGATTAAAGCAAGATTTTCACAAAGGATAATTGAATGCTTGACAAATTACCTCATTGATCCAGAGTTTTAATGATTTGCCAAGGGTTGAGCTTTATCCCCTTATGCATCTAAAGTGATAGTAATAGATTCTTAAATTATTATCACATGTGCAATCATGGCTCAGATAGTCAAGTGGGATCAAGTGATTGATGGTGTTTTGTATCACAAAATTTCTAGCTTCTAAGCAAATAACATCGAGAAAGACCATCAGTGTGTGTCACGGGTCTTGTTATAAGGAAGTAAATAGGACAATCATAAAAAAACTTGGACACCTCTCTCTACTCATTTTATAATAATCATTGTTGTAATGATTACATAAAATTATATAATTAGACCTTTATTTCAGCAGCTCTGTGATCATATACTGCATACCACGTTTTAATGACCATTTTCATACAATTTATAAATAAACTACAAATAGTTTACTAAGAAAGATGTTTTATTTATATGTCTCGCTTATAAGTTAAATTGAAATAAAAAGATCAGGCTAATAAGTCTTTTTTTCCTAATGTTGTAGAGATCCAAACAAAAATCCACAAGGCCTAAAACAAATTCATAGAAAATATACACAAAGATTTTGATATGATTAGTCTTTTCATACTTCCAACACTTTGCCTTAAATTTACCAAGAGACTGTGATCTTCCCTTAGACTTGGATCTTCTATTGTTTCCTTATATGTAATTGTCTTTTCCTCTAGACATACTTCTAAAAACTAAAGCATTCTTCATGGGTCATGTCTTGATACTTCAACATGGAAGTCAGTAAAATGTTGTCATGGAAAAATTATCCTCACATTGTTTTACTTTTGATGCATGTTGTAATAAGACCACAAAGCCTTTTTCTAGTGCTTTGCACTTTGTTTTCACATACTTTGCACTATGTTAATATGTTTATTTTAATATACTTTACAAATGAAGTAATATTAAAAACTGCAATAAAGAAGATTAAGCTAATAAATGCGTTTTCTTGCATTGTAGAGCGAAAAAGATCCACATGGATTTTAATAGGTGCAAATTAGAACTATTGCTCAAAAGATAAAAAAGATATCCAAATTGTATGCTCATCGCACAATAAAAGAATAAAATATAGAGGCAGGACAAACAACGCATGCTTCTGACATTCTTGCTTATCTAAACTTCTAAAATAGATGCAAGAGACAATACTTTGATTGGTATAGCACCAAAATAAGACTATATTACCACTTTGCTACCATTTGTAGTGATGAAGACCCCAGTACTTGCCTTATTAGGTAAACTTTAGTTCCTTGCATTCCTAATCCTATTATTTTTGCATTTCATCATACTGGCATAATCATTGCGCACAACATGGTTCAATTGCTAGTTGTGGTGTTATGTGATTTGTTGTTTGATTGTATATAGATGTAGATCTAGTTGTTAGTTTCATTTATTATAGTTATGGTATTAAGTTTGTACTTGTCTAGGTGGTATTGACAATACTTAAATAAAACATTGTGAAGGAAGATAAACTTTCTTTAATATTTAATCCAGGTTAATCTACACACACACACACATACACACACACACGCACGCACGCACGCACGTGTGCACACACACACACACAACAAATGCGTGTGTGTGTGAAATAATGCTTAGCTTACTTCCCTTGCGTGTGTGTTGTTTGCCCTACAGAATGTAATTCAAGTACTACGTACTGCTGAGCAAACTAAATCATATGCAGAACATAGAACAAAAATATATCATGTTTGAACATCAGAAGCTTTATTCATTATCAGTGATATCATGTACAACAGTACTATCAACCATGACTATTCGCCATAACATGTTTTCGACTATAGCAAACTGAGTACATATAACGTTCGGCGGTAGTTAGGCAACCAACCGACACGATGTTTCATAACAATAGTTATCACTAATCAGGACTTGATTACCTGAAAGTACATGCCATGTATTATTCCTACTAACTACAGTTTTATTAGCAATTGGACAACTACGACCAAGGCCGACTACAACAAAAGTAAAGATATGCTACTTACATCATCCCCCCCTAAAAAGAAGTCGTCTTCTAGACGACATGACAACCCAAGGGAATGACAAAATATACAAATTTAATGAGGGGGAAGCGAGGACATCCCTGGATGCACGGACGATGCTGGAGTAGTCAGGGAATGCTCTTCCCGCAGTCGCCTCACCTCCTCTGTATGCATGCGGAGCTGTCGGTCGGCGAGTATCTCCCTTTCCCTTGCAACCTTCACCATACAAGCTGCCTCCATCAACTAACCTTTAGTCTTGTCTGCCTCTGCACTCTTTGCTACCAACTGATCTTCCAATTCCTTCACTCGCCGCTCCCATGCCCCCTCTTTTTGCCGTGCCTCCTCTTCCAAGGTGATCACTCGGGTCTCCAAGGCCTCTAGTCGGGCTCCCCTGTCACTGGCTAGCCGGGTCTGTTCTGCCAAGTCGTTTTGAATGTTTGTTATTGCAGCAGCTGACTCCTCCTTAAGCCTCTGTAAGAGTCTATCTGCTTCCACCTTCCGTGATACTGCAACCTCCGTGGAGAACACCTGGCGTTTCATGAGATAGAAAACATCACGGAATGCGAGCTCAATGTGGTATAAACTCTCGAGGATCCTAGTGTCCCTTCCTGCCAGCCTTGGTGGCCTACCACACCATGCCCGCAACATTGCAAGAGTCTCGCCTGCCGGCCATCCCTCATTGAATATCCGAGTAAACTTTGACTTGCACCCCATCTGCACAAATCCTTGGATGTGTTGTACTTCCTAGCCCACTAGAGGAGATCGACCGACCTTGAGTTCTCGAGAAACTTGGCCCACCCGAATCATCAATCTTCCCATATGCTCCAGCTCCTCCACATAGCGCTGTACTGTTCCCACTGGATCCGATGGGTCTGGCTGTGACATTTCTACTACGAGTCCACCTGTGGAGTCACCCTTCTCATCCTCCTCATCTCCGATGGCTAGGGAAGGCTCCTCGTCCTCCCGAGGGGTTTCCCTGACTGTCTGCTCAAGCTCATGTATCGCTGTCACTGGCTCCGTGGGTTGTTCAGGTGTCTCCTTGGCAAGTTTGGCCGTCCCACTTTGCTGTGTGTGGATGGATGGACCTCCCTCACCCACCAACCTGTTTGAAGGACTCTCAACCGGCTGCTTCGGTTGCTCGGCCACTTCTAATGTGAGGCCTACCGATCCCAACCAATTGTCGATTTGAGCCACCCTTGGTGCTCCTGGCGGTGTGACCGGGGAAGCCTCATGTGTCGTGATCACCCCCCACGTTGGTGCCTCCTCCGGTATTGCAACCCCTGAAGCTGCTGATCCAAGTATTGTGTCAAGTGAAGGAGCCTCTGGCAATATCTCCACGGAAACTATGGAATCTGGGTTACCTTCTGGCACTGGTTCCCTAGAAGCTGCCGATGTAGTGGCCGCCCATTGTGATGATATGGCAGCGAGTGGTGCCCAGCCTGGCGATGCACCTGGTGATGAGGCTGCTACTCTCAGTGTTTGCCCGACTCCAATTGGCGATACTAGGAGGGTGAAGGTCACTGTCTGTGTGCTCTCCCTGACTGGAGGTGCTGGAAGAGTGAGGCCGGCTGGCTGTAACAGTGGTATTTCGGTCTCTCCTACTTCCAATGCTACTTGGTCGCCTATAGCCACAGACACTTCCTCATCCACTGGTGAACTAGAAGCCGATGGAGAGGAAGACAAGTCAATAGGTTCCCCCTGTTCGGACACTTCACTCTGCTTAGATGCCTCTTTGGCTGATGTTTCCTCTTCCTCCAACGCCTCCTTCCGTTTCCTCTTCTTCCCTGTAGCAATGCGTTTGCCAACTTGCTTTAATTCCAATCTTGTCCAGTAAAATGCTGTCGGTAGCCCCGGGTCCAGATGAGTGAGAGGCTGCATTCTGCCCCATCTGCCTTCAGGTACTTGCATATGAACATCCAGAAAGAGAGCAATGGCATGTTGTGTCATATAAAAAGCTTTGTGCCGCTGGGATAAGAATTCTCTCATCCGCTCTGAAAGTAACCGTGCCAAATTGTACACTTGGCCAATGCTCAATCTCACCATGTAATCTACCATCCAGATGGCAATGTCGAACACTCGGCTGGCACTTGTGAGCTGACACTTCATTAAATCTAGTAGGCACTTCCATTCGACAGTCGCCAGATAATGTTTCTGGAGGCTTCTGTTGCCTGCATTCCATATAGTGTCTTTCTCCTCCGGTGTTGTCATTTCGGCACACTTGCTTGATTAAGACCTCTTTTTGTTGCCGAATCATCTTCTTCGGCTTATTGACTCCTACCCGTGTGGCTAGAATGCCGAAAACTCTCTTGAAATTGAAACAATTTTGGGCTAAAAATTGCTTGAATTAACAAAGGAGATGATTACATTAAATAGAGGAGGTAGATCACTGTAGACATTTAAAATGTCTAACTACCTCAGCTACAAACTACTGTAGTAACAGTAGTATTGACCATTAATACAAGAAGAATATAATATTCTAACACCCTCCCTTAATGGTCAATCGTGTAACTAGCCTACAGAAAACAATCTGTAGGTCGTTTGGTCACAAATTCTTCAGAACACTCTGCTGCTACGGAGACCCTCCCTGGATTTGTAGAATGTTGATGACCAAGAGTACAAAAAACCATCTAGAAAATAACAGAGAAGGTTGCCTTTTCTTTAGAAAGCTCTGCAGCAAGAGACAAGAGCTTGCCACAGACTGTGCAACTGAGATGAGTCTGCCACCAACCCTCCCAAAATCTGCAAAACTGCTGACTAGAAGTCATCACAAATGTCCAACCTGACGTTGGATAACAGAGCTGTCCTTCCTTGAAACCAGAGACACACCGAGAACAGCTGCCACGATTTGAGGATAAATAGGCAAACCGTCGAAACTTTTATAGAGGAGCACGATGCCCAAGAACAGACGCAAGAAGCGGTTATTGTAAATGTTCGCCTAACAACTCCTAGGTGCATAAAAAGCGGTACAACAAACCACAATTTTTGAGGAAAAAATCGACAAACCCAAGATTACAAATCATCGTTTTTCGGAAAAAAGGTAAAAACAAGACCGAGAGCCCTCAGAACCAAAAACCGACTAGGGTATACGGAAAAACTCGTTATTTTTGAGGAGAAAATTATAAACCCCGAGGAATTTTAAGGAAAAAATTATGAAAACCACGAGTTTTTTAAGGGAAAAATATTAAAACTCTAGGTGCAAAAACAGACTGAACAAACCATGATTTTTGAGGAAAAAATTGCCAAACCCAAGATTACAAATCATCATTTTTTTTTTGGGAAAAACGGTAAAAACCAAAGACCAGAGAGCCCTCCCGAACAACAGAAACCCTGACTAGGGTATACAGGAAAAAACTTGTAATTTTTGAGGAGAAAATTATAAACCCTTCAAGGAATTTTTTAAGGGAAAAAATTATGAAAACCCACGAGTTTTTAAGGAAAAATATTAAAACCCATAAATGCAGATTTTTTTTTCAAGGGAAAAAATATTTAAAAAACCCACCCATCGATTGTCGGCTGGAAAACAGAGGGTTTGGAACCCTAGCCGCTAGAACAAATCTGCATGAAAATTGAGGTGCGGAAAACGAAGCACCCAGAAAAATCGGATGACAACCCATTTGAGATCTCGAAAAACCCACAAGGAATTTGCAAACAAAAAAAATTTCTGCCTTGAATTGGAGGGTCAAAACCCTAGACGAAAATTCAAAAAACCCTGGTCGCCATGAAAACACCATAAAACTTGCAGAAAATTGTTTGAAATCTCAGCAAAAAAATTTGCAGAAGACTTGGACAACCATGACTCCCAAAACGAATGAAAATCACGTCCCAAAAGACTGAAATCGGGCCAGGAGTCTGCACCAACATGCGTTCAAAATAGCAACAAAAACGCGTCCAAACGAAGGGAAAAAAAAACATGTCTGAGACGCAGCTAAATAAGGCCAAAATGCATTCAGAAATTCCCACCAAATGCAAAGAGAGACGCCCACAAAAATCTTCAAATTGCGCACTCAAAAACGCGACCAAAAACGCGGGTCTGTGACTGGGTCGTGCGCGGATGCAGGAAAAACGTGAAAATGCGTTTCAGGAGACCGCCGAACAAAAGACACTAGATACTACGCGACCATAAACTTCGAACCAAAAGGCCGTAGTTGGTAACAAACAATCCTCGGCCCTAAAAACACGCGGACTTCACTGGGAGAAAACACGCGCGCCACGGACTGCGAAGCCTCTTTACTAGAGGTCGCGGATCACAAACACACGCGAACACAGCAACAGATCCGACCTTCAAACCCTCAAGCACGACCTTCGAATTTTTCTAAAAAAAAATCTTCACAAAAATCTTCAAACGGAAGCCACGAAATTTTCAAGCAAAAGCCTCAAACTTCATAATACAAAGAGCCACGAATTTGCAGGGTCAAAAGATGGGTCTAAAACCCTTTACGAGTTTGAACTCAGAAAACCCACTTTTGCGAATCCGTACCAAAATAGAGAGCCCTCCCAGAATCTTGAGCCCTCTCGTGAGGGAGACAAGCTCAGACTAGCTCTGATACCATGAAACAATTTTGGGCTAAAAATTGCTTGAATTAACAAAGGAGATGATTACATTAAATAGAGGAGGTAGATCACTGTAGACATTTAAAATGTCTAACTACCTCACCTATAAACTACTATAGCAACAGTAGTATTGACCATTAATAATATAGAATAATATAATATTCTAACAGAAATCCTGCGGCCAGAAGGAAATTGTGATTGAACAGCCTCTGTAATCTACCGCCGACTTGTGCGTGTGCCTGCAATAATTATCCACCATGGCCTTCAGCCAAGGCTCAAACTCTCGTGAATTAAAGAATGGCACTAGCACGGCTTTATCCACTCGAGCGTGTTGTAGTGCAATCTTCAGAGTGTGGTCGTCGACCGTGCTTCGCCACCATTGTTTGCACTCATTGCCAGTTAAATTTTCCCAGGATATCGTTTCAGTGTCTGCATCCATTTTCTTTTTCTTTCCTGCCGAGACTACCTTTGGCTTATGCTGCACAATTTTCTTCCCCTTGTCCATTGTATTGTTGGTTCGACAATTCAAATCAAATTTATTCCTTTCTGCTTGACAGTTGCTATAACTGCCGAATTCTAGTAACTGTCGTACAACTTCCCAACCCCTTGCCAGCCGTACGCTGCAACCTAATGCTTTGTTTGGCGTGATTTGAAAACTCGGAACATGCCGTATGTTGAACCCTGACAGTGGATGCGTAGGACCTGGGTGATAGGAATTGTAGAGAGTCATGCTGTTTGAAGGACGAATGCTAACACCTGCTCATTACTGTTGCCTGACTGTACGATGGAGGGTGTGAAAAGTGGCGTGCGAACTGAGTGCTGAACTCCTCTGCACCGTATGGATTGAACCCAACTACTAGCCACTTTATGATATGAAGACTCTGTGACTGTCGTACGTCTTGGAGAACCTTTGACTGTGAAGGCCGTACGATTTGAATAGGCTCTGAATGCCGTATGATCTGAGGACTATGTGAGTGTCGTACGACCTGAGTAGTAGCCTATGAATGTCGTACGACTCGAGATTGCTGTGCGATTGGAATGGTCTCTGGATGTTGTACGTCTTGAGTATGTTGTACGACCTGAATATCTTCTGGACGGCGTACGACCTTGCCTTTTCTCCCGTGTTCTTCCTCTGTGCTTTGCGCCTGTCTTACATCCTCCTTACTGGCCAAGCCTCGCCAACGTAAGCCTTCAAATTGCCATACAACCTTCTCTTTGATGTTGGTGCCGTACTGTTTGATCAGTTCGTACGATTTGCCTTTGTGGTTTTCCCTTGTTCTGACCTCCGCCCAGGTTAACTTGCCTCTAAAAGGTCGTGCGCTGAAGTTCCCTTCTTTATCTGGCTTGGTTGCCTTTTTCCCTAGTCACCCGATTTTTATTTTAATTCTTTTTATTTTCATACTTCTTCTTTTGGCCACTTCTAATTTTTCCATTTTTTTTCTTCCTCATAAATTCTCCCAATTCACTTTTTAATTTTTTCCCAATTCTTTTATTTTTCTTCTCGTATTTTTTCTCTCTCCTTAATTTCTTTTAATTTCTCCACATTTCTTTTATTTTTATTTTCTCTCTCCTCTCTCTTCCTTTTTCCTTGTTTTTTATCATTCGTTCTTTCATTCTTCTTCAGTTTTTGATGTCTTGTAGCTTCTCTCTCCATTTTTAATTTTTTCAAATCTTGTTTATTTTCTCTCATCTCCTCTCTCTTTGTTTTCCTCTTTTCTTTTCATCCCTCTTACTTCGCCATGTTCCTGAACTTTTAATTCAGATGTGTAATACCATTTACACGTATGTGGAGGCCTCTTATAGCACTCCTCTTCACAACAAGTTCCTATGTATTCTATATCAAACCATTTGTCAAGTAGGGGGTAGGGCCAGTACCTTTAAAACTACCATCGATGTAACTTCCTCTGTATTGCTGATACCATGTAACATCGTTGCCTTGTACCATTGGTGGCCCGGCTAGGTTAGGTATTATTTTTCAGAGTCCCTCTTTAGTTGCTATCTTCCTAACCTTTAGCACTTTACTTCTGTCTCTTCACATTTGTTTAAGCAAATCTTTTGTATATCCATCCACGGTTGACACGAACATGTCTTTTGTCCTCAACACCGTCTTCAAGCAGGGAGCCTTCTTCTCGAAGTAGGTCTCCCATTGTTCATCATTCCATTCAACCTCGTCATCAGTTTGGTACTCATTTTGTTGTTGGGCCGCTTGTTTTTCCTTTTCCTCCTGAGCCTCTTTGTCTAGTTCCTTGGCTATGTATCCTCTTTTTACGCCTTTATAAGGAGCCACATAGTGCCAGTGGCCACCTGTTCGGCGCCAGAGGGCAGGGGTCCCGAACACTACGTTGGTCAGGTGCTTGTGTACCCGAGGCATTGCAATTCCTTCTACTCTCTTTTCCACTAATATCTCTTCAATAATTTGGTCTCAGCCTGATTCTGCCCAGACTCCATCGGCTACATACTTGGGGCCTCCCAAACCCCAGTCGTGTTTTCTCAGGGCTTTGTTTTGCACAGGCCAATCCTCCCTTGTGGTGTAGCCCAACATATTGATGGCGATGGTGTTCTCCTTTCTTTCCTGATACTGCTTCAACTTAGAGCCGTTGATTGCTTCTGGTAGTAGTGTCCCATCCAAATTCTCAAGCTTTATAGAGCCATTGTCGCATACTTCTCGAACTCGAAACGGTCCTAACCAACGAACTTTGAAGTTCCCCGGCTTGATTTCGTTGCGGCCGTTATATTTCAAGACTAACTGTCCCAACTGGAAATTGTTAATTTTATATGATCAGATTAGAAAGCAGAATTTAATTCAAAATCAGACACAAAACACGGCAGATACCCTGGGAAAACCCTCCTCTTGAGGGAGAAAAACCTAGCAATAATATATCTCTTATATATTAAATCTCAAGGATGACTCCTTTACAATGATGGCCGATATGATGGCCAAAGATAAAGCATCACAAGTTGATGCAAACACAGAATTCAATCTGCAATCAACACTCTCAGCCTTCTACAAAAATACTTGATCTGAACTTGAGATGATTCGCACTTGAACTATGGAATGAATGTAAGTGAATCGATCGATAAAATGGAATGCCACGAAATGGAATTATATATGAAGTGATATGTGCCTTTTCATAACAAGTCGGCCTCATCCAAGAGGCATTACTCAAACAAGAAGGAAGTCGGCCACATAGAGGATCGCACCTCTCAATAAATATAATAAACAAATATTAAATGACTTCAAAGGACGTGACTCTCCAAGACATCTCAAGTCGGCCAAGAGCAAGATATAAAATGAATTGTTCCTTCATCGAATATAATAAACTCAATTCAAATAGCCGTTAGGCTAGCATTTGAATTGTCTCCAATTAGAAATCGTGCGGACTTGGAAGAAGCAACCCGACGCTGTTAATAATATCAACACTTCCTCTTAGCTAGGGATGATGCTTCCAGCTGCATAAGACATATCACCTCATTGTGATGTCTACTACAATGGCTACACCCAAATGTGGAAAGGAAGGATATCACCTCATCGTGATATTAGATATCACCTCGACATGATATCAACCATAATGGGTACAACCATATATGGTATGTACAAGTGTTCATCACTTGCGTGATGTTGTCACCTCAACATGACTTTCACCATGGCTCTCCCAGAGGGTGAAAACACAAGTACAAGAAAATCATCACAGACTCTCTCACGTAATGCTGTCATGGAGTCACACACATGACATTTACCATGGCTCTCCCAGAGGGTGGAATAAAGGGATTTCACCTTAAACTTCTCTTACATAGAAGAACTCATTAATCAAGGGATTTCACCTCGAACTTCTCTCACAGAGAAGAACTCATTAATCGAGGGATTTCACCTCGAACTTCTCTCACAGAGAAGAACTCATTAATGGGGATCACTGATATTGAGACTCCTCAGTTAAGGCTGTATTCTCCACCATACCAAGCTTATCTCGAAAGTACACAAACTTTATCCTCGAGAGAGGCTTGGTGAGAATGTCTGCTGTCTGCTCATCAATGCTGATATACCTCAACTGTATAGCTTTCCTCAATAACATGTTTAGTTCTGTCATGAAACATTGTATTGTCAGAAGGCTCCACATAGCTTAATTAACACAAAGGATGACAGTCGGCTCCAACGATTGTCCAACCAATCCTACAAGGAGCTTCCTAAGCCACACTGCTTCTCAAACTGCCACACATGCTGCAATGTACATGACCTCTGCGGTACTTAGTGCCCTTGAAGACTGCTTCCTGCTACATCAGGAGATCATCGCAAACCCCAAACTGAAATAACATCCATAGGTGCTCTTCTGATCAGCAACACAACTTGCCGAAACAGAATCTGTATAACCATGCAGCTCCAGGATCACACCTGAAGAATATCTTTTCATATCCAACTGTCCCACGCAAGTATATCAGGACATGTTTCACTGCAACAAGATGTACTTACTGCATAGCAGATTTCAGGTCTAGTGTTAACTAGATACATCAAGGATCCAATCAACTGCCTGTACATCATGGGATCCACCAGGTTTGAACTAGTTGCAGCCTCCTTCAACTTATGTAGGTTGGTCTCCATGGGCGTAGACATGGATTTGCAATCCATCATACCAAATCTCAATAGTATACTTCCATCTTCTTTAGGTTCAGTAGGCTCCCTCTGAATCTTAAGGTACTTGTATCAACCTTCTGACCTCTTTGTCCAAGATTGCCTGCAATACTTGCCTTAGATAAGTGTTTTTCTAGTGCACACCTCTAGTACTGTAGAGAGTTCAGGGTAGACCTCCTCGACCTCATTGCAGAACACTCTATTCTGAGTAGGTTTGCGGAGCTACCAAAGACAAATCCAGAAGACAGTCTTGAGCAATTCTGATCTCAACAACTGAAGGGATCCTCTAAGGGTTTGCAATACAGTAATCTTCACTTCTTCTCAGTGAGTTACAAAACTCCCTCTTGACCCCTGCTTCAGAGATTGCAAAGAAGACTTCTGGAAGTGAACTCTCTCTAGCCACTAACTCAGTCCCATGGCTGCAAGATGTGACTTCACGCTTGATCATTTCTTTGGTTGGCATGACTTCCTCATAAGATGCCTCAAGCTTTCCATCACTAAGCAATCTCTCAACACCTTCTGCTCTTAGATCTGTCCTGGAAGCATTTTAGAGAGAGATTGCTAACTGTTTATAGCTATCCAAAGAAATATCAAGGCTAGAATCATACAAAGTTTACTATCTCAGGTTATAGCATGAATACATGAGAATTTATGAACAATATTAAAACATGAATAAGTAAATCAACCTATAAAAGAAATATATCAAAGAGTCGGAATGAAGAAATAAATAAACTTATCTTTATTGGATTTTGATATAACTCTTTCTTCAATCTTTTACTCCTCTTGAGAGTGCTAAACTCAACACAACAAAAGACAATTTGCACAACTACAGATTTCTTGAATGCATTATGCAGTTAACATGAAGAACCAACTCTCTGCAAGAGTCAAGGTTCTATCATAGTTCATGCATTAGAGAATGGTATCGATGTGACCATCTAATCTCAACGAAATTGCATTTAACTTTTCATCTCAGAGTCACACTCAGAGATCTTCACAGCGAAATGCAATGAATGATTGACATCTCCAAGGGATCTGTGATCACTATCACGATCTTTACCAATCACACATGATTCAAGTAAACAAAGTTAGACCTGCACAACATAGCAGACTGAACTTTATCCTAGAGTTTATAACAAAATATAAACAATAATAAGATACTTATCTTGTGAAATCAGAATGCTTTTCGGGTCTGCACTTATCTGTCCCGAGATCAAACCCAATGTTCGAAAGGAGTAGCTAAAACAGCAGTGAAGCCTCAGCTGAGTGATGTTTCTCAAGAGAACTTACACCAGCATCATCCACAATTGACTGTCACATAAATTTACCAGCAACAGGCCTCTACACATAGATTCCAAAAACTGAGACATGACAAATACACCATTCTGATCTATCTCTGAACAGTTCTTCATCACCATAGGATTCCAAGAAGTCACACTTCTAAGCTCTGATGGTATAACAGAGGTATAGAAATTTTTTTTTCAGGACAACTACTTCTCAGCCTACATTATGATTAGAATTTTCTCTTTACGGCTAGCATGCCTGGCCTTCTATACTCCTGTAAGGTTTCCTCATGCTCATTAGACTTCAATCCGAATATTTGAATATCGAACTAGATACAACTGTAGAATATCGGCCTGAAAGCATTCCTCTTCTATTTTGAGAACATGAATAGATGGCAACCATATCAAAAACAACACCGGGGTTGACAAATGATCTTGTACAGAGCAATGCCCGACCACTCATGATTATTGCAGCGTAACACCTGAAACTACACGATGCTAGAGATGCGATTGAAGAGATCTCGAGAAAATAAGGACGACTGATGAAGGTGAAATTTGATCAGGCCGAGCCTTCGGCTCTGGCTGAAATTACCAAACTCAATTTAATCAGCCACAGGAACTGAATTTCCAGATCCCGTCAATCAACATAGCAAAGGATACTGAGAATATTTTCGCTCCCAGAATATTCGCTCCTGAGCATTGTGTATGTTTGTGAATGATCATTGAAATCTTCGAATACAAGAGAAGTCTCCTGATTACAGATCAGAGAGACAACTTTGGCCCACTTCTGATTTCTTAGACATCGATCCGGAGTCCTTCGCTACCCGTGATGACCAGATGAGAAGTAACTTTTTGGCAATTGCGATGATCTCTAGCTTGAATGAGCCCGAGGTTGATCTTCTGAAGTTAAGATCGAAGGCTTGGTTGATATCTCCAAGGAACCAAGCATGAGAGCGCGCAATTATCATGGAATTTCTTCACAAATGAATATTGCCTCCTAAAAAAAAATGAATTATTGGTCCAAATCAAATGCCAGAGTCCTTGTGGCGCCCAGCTCCTTAGTTTGTCTTATCTGATCTCTGCAAGCAGGACCCGACAGGTCAAAGTGGAAGGCAACTTCCTTTTTCCTGACGCTGAATTTTACTTGAATCTGATTCTTGTCTTATTTGCCAAGACATTTACTCTAGTTTAGAAATTGTCTTCTCTGTATTTTTGACCGCGAAAAATTGACACAAACTGGTGTTGGGAGAAACACTGGATTTCTAGAAGAGATTCGCAAATAATGAGACTTCCAGAAAGGTGTGCCAAGATGCAGATGAGTTGCTTGACCTCCGACTGATACACATTAATTCCAATGTTGCTCGCTTGCATATCTCATTCATTTTTTTCCCAGACCATATCTTCGATCTGCTTAATAAATCTTATCGGATCTTTTCTTGGACCCGCTCTAATACCATGTTAATTTTATATGATCAGATTAGAAAGCAGAATTTAATTCAAAATCAGACACAAAACACAGCAGATACCCTGGGAAAACCTTCCTCTTGAGAGAGAAAAACCCAGCAATAATATATCTCTTATATATTAAATCTCAAGGTGACTCCTTTACAATGATGGCTGATATGATGGCCAAAGATAAAGCATCACAAGTTGATGCAAACACAGAATTCAATCTGCAATCAACACTCTCAGCCTTCTACAAAAATACTTGATCTGAACTTGAGATGATTCGCACTTGAACTATGGAATGAATGTAAGTGAATCGATCGATAAAATGGAATGCCACGAAATGGAATTATATATGAAGTGATATGTGCCTTTTCATAACAAGTCGGCCTCATCCAAGAGGCATTACTCAAACAAGAAGGAAGTCGGCTACATAGAGGATCACACCTCTCAATAAATATAATAAACAAATATTAAATGATTTCAAAGGACGTGACTCTCCAAGACATCTCAAGGCGGCCAAGAGCAAGATATAAAATGAATTGTTCCTTCATCGAATATAATAAACTCAATTCAAATAGCCGTTAGGCTAGCATTTGAATTGTCTCCAATTAGAAATCGTGCGGACCTAGAAGAAGCAGCCCGACGCTGTTAATAACATCAACAAAAATTCATTCGCTGAAGATGCTTGTCGTGCCACTATTTCCTTCGCCGTTGCATGTTCTCCATCGCCCATTGTGCCATTATCCTTCTCTCGTCCACTTTATTAAGTTGGTATAGCCGTTCCTTTAAACTTTCAGTATCACCCAGCCGGTTCTCCATGGCTATCCTTAAGTTGGGTACCATGTACTCCATCGGCATTACTGCTTCTTGACCGTACATTAATTGGAAGGGCGTGTGGCCTGTTGTTACCTTGTACGTTGTACGGTATGTCTACAGGACAGCTGGTAGTCTCTTGAAATATGCTAACCAATTTTTTCGAAGGAATAACACAGAATAACCAGCAATAGATGATTGGATTAGCGTTAGCCTCAAATACAAATCTGAACTTGAATGGAAGATAATAAACTTGAACTGAAGAAACTGAACTTGAATAGAAGAACTACTCAACGTCAAGAATGTGCACTCAAGATCCCACTGAGGGCGAGGTGCTAACATATGACGGAGTCTAAGAAATTGAAATTATGAACTATTAGGCGGATAACCAGCCATGAGAAAACAATTCCACGCTACCACCAAACAGTGGGGGGAAAAGATTACAAAATAAGCAATTCATCCGCTGCGGCGGGCATCCACAATGCTGTGGGGATTCACCACTATGAGTGGGTATGAGATATTACAATCAAATTAACCTCACTGGCGGTAAACCATCCAGGGGATTTATGTGAGAAGAAACAGAAAGAAATTGCAGCCAATTAAACTGGAACAGTACTACTGTTTACAGTTTGTACAATGTGGAATAAACTGCAAATTACATAGGAAATATAGAATTCTTCATACACAAGATTAAGAGATGATTTGCAATGGTATTTTAACCCTCTAACAGCTGCTAATAAATCAGAAATCAGAACTTCAACAAACTGATGTAAAAACAGTAAACTGGAAATTTCAATCTGCAACTGTGAGAATCAATGAAAATATCATAACTCACTCAAATCTTCTCCGAATGGCGTGAAACGAGTTGCAAATGCACCTTACAAGTCTGGCGCCCAAGTTAGACTCCAGAAACAGCCTCCAAATACTCTAGTTTATTTGGCACGAATCCCAAGGCATCATCAAATGGTACGGCCCATGAAGAAAATCGATTTTGCAATATAAAATTTAATACTTGGAAATAAATTCCCAAATTTTGTGAAAGGTGGCGCCTTCAGATAACTAAAGCATGGCCAAAGTACCCAGAACAAAATAAAATTCACTTCAGAAGTTATGAACAAAACTCAGCTTCAGCTGTGTAAAAACCAGGAACTTCAAAACTGTAGAATTCTCCAAAATTCACAACCTTTGTTGCTCAATCTGCTAGTCTGATGTGAGAAGCAGCAATATTCCAACTAGGTGTTGTATTTCAAACACGAAATTGGGAAGGGGCTAGGAGGTAGCATCCTCGAAGCAATAGCAAAATGTCCATAGTCATTTTGACAGCATAACAGTAATGTAATTGATGGATGATAATGCTGGAGCCAAGACCTTCAATAAATAAGAACTCAACAAGACTCTTCAAACGCCTGAGAAGCAGCTCAAAAGACACAAGAGACTCCTCCAATTCTCAAGACCAATCAAATTCTCAAGTGGCGTCCCAAAAGGCCTTCACAAATTGCACTTTATGCAAAAATAATAAAAGTGGCGTCCACTTTCAAGATAAAGAAATATTTGAATAAAGATTAATTAAACTTTTGATGAGGGCGTACCCTTCATGGCCCCACTTTAAAACAACTTTAAGTTAACTCCTTAGGCCAAGGTGGGGGTCAACAGTGAAATAGAATAAAATGCCATTAACTTAATATTTTTGCCAACTGAAGACCAAACCAAAATATAACACTGCTCCAACTGCTAAGGATTAAGAATAGACAACTGCAACTGCCACAACTAGCATTTACTAAAAATAGTAAATAATATGAATGCCACAGAAAACCAAGCCCAAGAAACCCTAATTTTCACCTCATCCCAGTCTACGGGTTCCGGAATAGACTGAAGAACTGCAAAGCTGATCACTGATGAGAAGGGGACATTACAGTCCGCCCTCCTCGAAATTGCTTGTCCCCAAGCAACTGCAAAGATGGATGCAACAAAATCTGTTCACCTTCCCACGTAGCATCTTCAATAGGCAAATTCCTCCATCTAACCAAATATTCTTTGATTGTCCTTCTTCTCAAAGAACGTTCTCTAGTGTCAAGGATCTCTTCTGGAATCAACACTAAATGACCTTCCTCATCCAATGGAGGTAATTCTAATGTGGCCACCACATTGTGTCCAATTGCCTTCTTGAGGCGAGACACATGAAAAACATTATGTATTTTGCTTTCAGCTGGAAGTTCCAACTCATAAGCAACTTCACCAATCCTTTTGGTGACTTTGAAAGGACCATAAAAGCGTGGCTTCAACTTTTCTGCACCACTCTTCTTGAGAGAAGATTGTCTATATGGCTGAAGCCTCAAATAGACCATGTCCCCAACTTCAAAAGACCTTTCCACACGCTGCTGATCAGCGTATAACTTCTGCTGATTTTGAGCTTGTTGCAGATTTTCCTTAAGAGTTTTCAAGATGTCTTGGCTTTGTTGTAACATATCCAGTGCTTGTGGGGCTCTACTATCACCAAACACTAAATCAACAAAGTTAGTAGCCTCATAACCATAAAGTGCCTTAAAAGGAGACATCTTAATTGACATGTGATAAGAAGAGTTGTAACAATACTCTCCTAAATGAAGCCATTTAATCCAAGCTCGCTGCTGTCCTGAAACATAGTTCCTTAGGTAGCCCTCTAACCACTTGTTAACAATTTCTGATTGCCCATCTGTTTGTGGGTGATAACTTGTGCTTGGAGTAAGCACTGTCCCACTCAATCTGAAGATCTCCTGCCAAAAAACACTTAGGAACTTGCTGTCCCTATCACTGACAATTGTTTTAGGCAACCCATGCAAACGGAACACCTCTCTAAAAAACAACTCAGCCACTTGAGCTGCTGTAAATGAAGTGGTAACAGCAAAGAAATGAGCAAATTTCGTTAGTCTATCAACCACAACAAATATACAATCACGTCCTTGCACCTTGGGCAATCCCGTGATAAAGTCCATGGCAATACTTTCCCACTTCTGATTTGGAATGGGCAAGGGCTGAAGTAGACCAGCTGGATAAGAGTGTTCATTTTTATTTCTTTGACAAATAGGACACTCTCTAATGTAGTTCAAGACTTCATCTTTCAAACCTTTCCAAGTGAATCTTTCACGAATCTGCTTATAAGTCTTGAAAATCCCTTGATGACTAGCAAAGGGAACATCATGAAAAGATTGTAGAATCTTTTTCTTAAGCTTAGATTCTTGCACTAAAAAGATTCTATCTTTGTAATAAATTAATCCATCAACCAACTTATACCTTTCATCAACCAAATGACCTTCTAACAAGCTGGTTGCAAACTGATTTTTAACATAATCAGCAGCAATTAATTCTTTCCAATCAGCTGATAACTCACAAATTGACTGCAAATGAGGCCTTCTAGAAAGAGCATCAGCAACTATATTATTTTTTCCTTTGACATATTCAATGTCAAAGTCATATGCTTGGAGTTTACTTACCCATTTTGCTGCCTTTCATTCAATTCCTTTTGGCGCATAAAATGTTTAAGACTGTTGTGATCAGTCTTAACAACAAATTTACTTCCCACCAAGTATTGACGGAATTTAGACAAAGCATGCATGATGGCAAGCATCTCTTTGTCATAAATAGAGTAAGTTTTTTCTGCCCCTCTCAATTTTCTGCTCTCGAAGACAATAGGATGTTTGTCTTGCATTAGGACAGCTCCAACTCCTTCTCCTGAAGCATCACATTGTAATTCAAAAGGTTTTGAAAAGTCCGGAAGTGCCAACACAGGACACGAACTCATGATTTGTTTAAACTTATCAAAAACCTCTTGTGCTTGCTTAGTCCAAAGAAAAGCTCCTTTCTTTGTAAGATCTGTCAAAGGTGCTGCTTGATGAGAATAACCTTTTACAAATCTTCTATAGAATCCACATAACCCTAAAAAACCTCTCAAATGAGAAATAGTCTTAGGAGTTGGCCAATCAAGAATGGCCCTTATCTTTTCTGGATCCACTTTCACACCCTTTGAGCTGATAATGTGGCCAAGGTATAAAAGTTCTTCCATCCCAAACTCACACTTTGACTCTTTGGCGAATAGACATTCCGCCTCTAAAATGGTAAGCACTTCTTCCAAATGCTTAAGGTGCTCTTCCCAAGACTTACTGAATATGAGAATATCGTCGAAGAAGATGAGCACAAACTTCCTCAACTGCTGTCTAAAAATCTTGTTCATACAAGATTGGAATGTGGCTGGAGCATTTGTCAAACCAAAGGCATGACAAGAAATTCAAAATGCCCAAAGTGGCATCTAAATGCTGTCTTTTCTATATCCTCCTCCCTCATTCTGATTTGGTGATATCCTGAACGAAGATCAATCTTTGAGAAGAACATTGCCCCATGGAGCTAATCAATAAGCTCATCAATCCTAGGGATAGGATATCTATTCTTGATGGTTTTCTGATTTAATGCGCGATAGTCAACACACATACGCATTGTACCATCTTTCTTTTTGACCAGCACTACTGCTGAAGCAAATGGACTCTTGCTTGGTCTAATAAAACCACTTTCCAACAGCTCCTTGATGGCTTTTTCAATTTCATCTTTCTGCCTCTTTGGATAGCGGTAAGGTGTAGTAATGACTGGTTTTGCTCCTTCTTCTAATTCAATCACATGTTCAGAACCTCTTTCAGGAGGTCTTCCAGGAGGTAAGCTTCCAAAGACTTTACTTTTCTTTGAAAGTAAGGCTTGAATATCAGGATGATATTGCCTTTTTTCCTCAACCGGATCAGCTGGTAAAACCATACATTCAGCAGCCCATTCAACTTGATCATGGCGGATCAGCCTTTCCATCCTTTTCAAAGACACAATTCGAGGGCCTCCATTTGACATCCCTCTTAAAACAACCTTCTTTCCATTAGACTGAAATTTCAGCTCCATGGTTTGCAAATTCAATGTGATCTCACCAAGAGATCGCAGCCATTGTATGCCCAACACAACATCAGTGTCTCCTATACCCACCACATAAAAATCATCCTTAATTTCATGATTCCCTAATTGCAAAGATAGATTAGGAATTCTCCTTGTGCAAGACATAGTGAAACCATCCGCAACCATTACTTTGAAACCATCAAAATTTTCAGTCTTTAAACCTTTTCTAGCAACTAGCCCTTCATCAATAAAATTGTGAGTTGCTCCAGTATCAATTAGGGCAACTATCCTTTGTGAATTTACAACTCCATGAACCCTAAAAGATTCATTCTTTTGAAAACTGGATAGTTGTGCAAAAGCACTACTATCTCCAACCTCTTCGGACTTGTCTTCTTGAACTTCTTCACCTTCACTACTTGCTGATTCGTATTGCTGATCAGACGAATCAGATTCTGATCCATAATCAGAATAGCCCTCCATTTGAACTACTTTGCCTCTTCCATAGCAACGGTGGCCTTTCACCCAAGGCTCACGACAAGTGAAGCAAACTCCATCCTTTCTAAGCTGTTCTTTGAGCTCTTCGGACAGCCTTGGTGGAAACTTCTTGGGCAGATTTGAAGATGGCTTTTTATCCTTCTTATGGCTGAATGTTTTTGAGTGAAATTTAGGTCTTGGGGCTGCCAATTCCATGCTCCTAGCTTTCTTGATAGCTTCATCCAATGTTGGAGGATCAAATGCTTTGACCCAACCCTTCAATGGCTCCATTAAACCTTCAGCAAAAAGGACTACAAGTCTTCTTTCAGTAATGTTGGGCACCATTACTGACAACCTCTGAAAATCAGCCACATAACTTTCTAAAGATCCTTGCTGTTTCAACTGTGCCAATTCTCTAAACTTCAATTCCGGATCTTTGGTGTCAAATCTCTCAATCAGCTTATTTGTAAACTCTCCATAAGTGCGAATAAGGTTGTGGCCAAGAGTGACCAAACCGTGAGTCCACCATTCATGAGCTATGCCATCTAAGTGCAAGGTAGCAAATTTGATAGCATCTTCTTCCGGCATAGGTCTAAGGGAGAGGTAGTTATCTAACTTTTGCACCCATGACCTGGCTGTACACTTGTTACCACCATCAAAATGTTCCATAGTGATCTTTCTCAATGCTTGGTAAAAATCATTTCTAGGGCCCGCAGGAGGACGTTGATCATTCCTACCACCATTTCTCCGACTCCTTTGATTCATGAATTGATCAAAGGTCCATGCTCCTCTCAAGTCAAGAGGTAAAGAAACATACTCCATATAGGCTTGACGAGCATCATCAGCAAAGTTTGGAGTAGCCTCAACTGGTTGTTGCTCTTCCCTTGGTGTGAAAACAGGAAAGAGGGGTCTAGAGGATGACCCACTATGAATTGTAGTATGCTGACCTACAATTCTGTCCCTAGTATTCACCTCAGGACTGCCACTGTTATTATTTCCATTCACTCCACTATTTTCTCCAGCTGAGTTAATTTGGGGATGAATAATACTCTGAGCTGCTTGCTGATCCAACTTGGATAACAAACGGGACATCATATCTATCATCCCATCAAATTTCTTCTCCACTCTATCCCTCTCTTCATTATCTTTTCTTACTGAATCTGACATTATGACAGTTGTGTGATCAACCACTTCCACTGAATTATCTGAACCTTCCACTGTTTTAGCAAGGTCTCTTAGAACTTCTGAGAAGGTATCTGCCTCTGGAACGGGCGGAAACTGATGCTGATTTCTGGCCTGACTTCTGGTGTATGGCCTAGTGTCTTTTTCACTCATCAGTTAACCACTGCAATTTGCCACAGGATGGCAGGGTCTTCTGCTCTGATACCACTGAAATATGCTAACCAATTTTTTAGAAGGAATAACACAGAATAACCAGCAATAGATGATTGGATTAGCGTTAGCCTCAAATACAAATCTGAACTTGAATGGAAGATAATAAACTTGAACTGAAGAAACTGAACTTGAATAGAAGAACTACTCAACGTCAAGAATGTGCACTCAAGATCCCACTGAGGGCGAGGTGCTAACATATGACGGAGTCTAAGAAATTGAAATTATGAACTATTAGGCGGATAACCAGCCATGAGAAAACAATTCCACGCTACCACCAAACAGTGGGGGGAAAAGATTACAAAATAAGCAATTCATCCGCTGCGGCGGGCATCCACAATGCTGTGGGGATTCACCACTATGAGTGGGTATGAGATATTACAATCAAATTAACCTCACTGGCGGTAAACCATCCAGGGGACTTATGTGAGAAGAAACAGAAAGAAATTGCAGCCAATTAAACTGGAACAGTACTACTGTTTACAGTTTGTACAATGTGGAATAAACTGCAAATTACATAGGAAATATAGAATTCTTCATACACAAGATTAAGAGATGATTTGCAATGGTATTTTAACCCTCTAACAGCTGCTAATAAATCAGAAATCAGAACTTCAACAAACTGATGTAAAAACAGTAAACTGGAAATTTCAATCTGCAACTGTGAGAATCAATGAAAATATCATAACTCACTCAAATCTTCTCCGAATGGCGTGAAACGAGTTGCAAATGCACCTTACAAGTCTGGCGCCCAAGTTAGACTCCAGAAACAGCCTCCAAATACTCTAGTTTATTTGGCACGAATCCCAAGGCATCATCAAATGGTACGGCCCATGAAGAAAATCGATTTTGCAATATAAAATTTAATACTTGGAAATAAATTCCCAAATTTTGTGAAAGGTGGCGCCTTCAGATAACTAAAGCATGGCCAAAGTACCCAGAACAAAATAAAATTCACTTCAGAAGTTATGAACAAAACTCAGCTTCAGCTGTGTAAAAACCAGGAACTTCAAAACTGTAGAATTCTCCAAAATTCACAACCTTTGTTGCTCAATCTGCTAGTCTGATGTGAGAAGCAGCAATATTCCAACTAGGTGTTGTATTTCAAACACGAAATTGGGAAGGGGCTAGGAGGTAGCATCCTCGAAGCAATAGCAAAATGTCCATAGTCATTTTGACAGCATAACAGTAATGTAATTGATGGATGATAATGCTGGAGCCAAGACCTTCAATAAATAAGAACTCAACAAGACTCTTCAAACGCCTGAGAAGCAGCTCAAAAGACACAAGAGACTCCTCCAATTCTCAAGACCAATCAAATTCTCAAGTGGCGTCCCAAAAGGCCTTCACAAATTGCACTTTATGCAAAAATAATAAAAGTGGCGTCCACTTTCAAGATAAAGAAATATTTGAATAAAGATTAATTAAACTTTTGATGAGGGCGTACCCTTCATGGCCCCACTTTAAAACAACTTTAAGTTAACTCCTTAGGCCAAGGTGGGGGTCAACAGTGAAATAGAATAAAATGCCATTAACTTAATATTTTTGCCAACTGAAGACCAAACCAAAATATAACACTGCTCCAACTGCTAAGGATTAAGAATAGACAACTGCAACTGCCACAACTAGCATTTACTAAAAATAGTAAATAATATGAATGCCACAGAAAACCAAGCCCAAGAAACCCTAATTTTCACCTCATCCCAGTCTACGGGTTCCGGAATAGACTGAAGAACTGCAAAGCTGATCACTGATGAGAAGGGGACATTACATCTCTCTTCCCAGTCAGCTTCCTCTACGCTACATGACTTGTGAATAACTGATACCAACACTTTATTTGTCGACTCCGCCTAGCTGTTAGCTCGTGGGTAGTACGGGCTTGATAGGTTGTGAAAGATCCAGAACTCCGTCGTCATCAGCCTGATGACATGGTTGACAAAATGCCCCCCACAATCACTCGTAATCTGAATGGGAATGTCGTACCGTGTCACTATCTGCTCATAGATAAACCTTGCCGTACTCTGTGCTATGTTGTCTGACAATGCTCTAGCTTCAGCCCACTTCGTTAGATATTCAGTAGCAACCACAATGTATCAGCACCGATGTAACTGACTTACTTTCAGTGGTCCAATGAAATCCAATCCCCATCGTTTGAACAACTCTTGTGGTTGAGAGGGATGCAGCGGCACGAAGTCTCACTTCAATGGTTTCCGAACCCTTTGACAGGTGTCATAGCCTAACACCCACTCCCTAGCATCTGTGTGCATTGTCGACCACCATAGGCTTGCCAAGAGAATTTTTCTCGCTATAGCATTTGGGCCCATATGACTACCAGCGAGACCCTCGTGTGCCTCCTTCAGTACGCCTGGTATCTCTTCTTCTATGACACATCTCCAGAGGATTTGATCAGGCCCCATCTTGTAGAGCAAGCCATTAATCAACTGAAACGTCTTACTCTTCAAGACGAGCTTTCTCCTTTCGGCTGGTGGCATTTCTTTTGGAAATGTGGATGTGGACAAATATTCTCCAATCTTTTCATACCATGAGGGCAACACTGCGATCTGGAATAGATGTGCATCCGGGAAGTCTTCATTCACCCCTCCCTCGGCAGGTTCGCCCGACCGGATTCTTGACAACTGGTCAGTAATCACATGGCTTTTCCTCGACCATACAATGATAGTAAATGTAAACTCTTGGAGCAATTGTAGCCACCTGCTCACTCGTCCTTGAATGATCGGTTTGTTCACCAAATACATTAAGGCTTGGTGATCCACATAAAAGGTGAACGACGTGGCTAGGAGGTAGTGTCTGAACTTCTGTACAGAGTAAACCATTCCTAGTGCTTCGCGCTCGGTCGTATTGTAATTCCTCTCTGCTCGTGAAAGTAGCCGACTCGCAAAGAATACTGGATGGTCCATCCCGTGTGCTCCCACTTGTGCTAGTGTCACCCCAATGGCGAAGTTTGAGGCATCCACATGTACGTGGAATTCCTTGTTCCAGTCCGGGTATGCTAATATGTGTGAGCTGATCAACTGGTCCTTCAATTCGTTGAATGCTATTTCTTGTTCTTCGGCCCATATGAAGGGTTGCCCCTTCCTGGTCAGTAGGTCCAGAGGGTAAGATACTTGTGCAAAATTCTTGATAAACCGTCGGTAGTACCCCACATGCCCGAGGAAGGACTTCACCCCCGTGATGTTCTTTGGAGCCTCCATCTGTACGATCACTCTCACCTTATCTGGGTCTGTCTTTAGTTGAGCCTTGCATACAATATGCCCCAACAATTTCCCTTGTGGCACCATAAACCTGCATTTCCTAGGATTCTATGCCAAACGAGTCGCTCGACACCTCTCCATGCACTCTCTGAGGGCCTTCAAATGCTTCTCTGCAGCACTATAAATGGACCAGTCATCGAGGAAGGCTTTGAAGTTGCCTACCGACATTTTGTCAAAGATATGCAATATTATTCTCTGGAAAGTGGCTGGTGCGTTACACAATCCGAACGGCATTTGGTTGTACGCGTACACTTCATCCTCCACCACAAAAGTTGTCTTCAGTTTATCTTCCTCCACGATGCTGATCTGATTGTACCTCGAGAACCCATCTAGGAATGAGTACATCTCATGCCCGACAACCTCTTCCAGAATTGTGTCAGTGAAGGGGATAGGAAACAGGTCCTTGATGGTCACTGCGTTCAAACTTCGGAAGTCCACACATATTCTAATATGCTCCGTTTCTTTCTTCAGGGATATGATGATTGGTGATATCCATTCACTGACTTCTACCTTGAAGATGATGCCCGCTTCTAACATCTTTTCAATTCCCTCTTGTACCTTGACGGCATAGTTTTTATTCATCTGATAGGGTCTATTTTGTACGGGTTGGGCTCCTGGAACGAGAGGGACCCTATGTACACACAGCTCTGGCAGTATGCCTTTGAGATCCTTGTACGTCCATGCAAAGGCATCTTTGTATTCCATGAAGATCTTGAATGCCGCCGCCTTTAGTACAGGGTCCCGATCATCACCAACAAGAATCTCTTTGGGCTTTTCGGGCTCACTGAGGTTGACCTTCTTTAGTGTCAGTTCCTCATACTTGATGAGTTTGTCTCGTTCGAATTTATGTGCTGGCGTTTCATCCAATTCGGCCACCCCTTCCTTATATTCACCGTACTCAGGTGGAAATGTTTGATTGGTTGAGGCATTGTCTCCTTCCTCTCCCCCTTCTCTGATTTGTAGCATATTGCAATCGGGGTGGAAGACCTCGTAGTTCTCCATATGCCAGTGGAACAACCCGTTTAACAAACTTGTTTCATCCTTGGAGCAACTGCCGATCTCTAGTATACCTTCCTCGTTCGGCTCCATTATCTTTCTCTCTTCGTCAACATCCGATCCTCCCTCCGATTCTGATCCTGACGATGCCAGTTCTTCACTAACCGTCTGGTTCTTTAGATCAATGGTATACTTCTGCCCATGGCTCTCGATTGACAGTGTATTCCTTTTCCAGTTATGGTTTGCCTTTGCAGCAATCAGCCATCCCCATCCTAACAGTGGATCGTACGGCCTTTTCTCTAGTGGGATGATGACGAAATTTAATAAGAACTCCTGCGTGCCAATCACCACTTTGTGTGCCATCAGGTTACCGAGAGGTTTGATGCCATGTTGATTTGCACCTACTAGGTGGAATGTCGGGGGCCAAAGGGTTGGCTTACCCAAACATTTCCATGTCTCCTCTGGTAGTACGTTTACTCTAGAACCCCCGTCGACGATAGTGTTAGAGAGTTTCATTCCCAGAATCTCCATCTGTACGACGACTGGTTTCCTCCCAATACTTACTGCGAGTAGCATTGGATCCGTGGGCTCTACTACCGGTTTTGTCATTTGTTCTGTTAGACCCTTTTGAGGATTATTTTCAATAACATTTGTAAGTGCTACTCTTAGTTGAGGCATCGTTTGTAGAAGGTCAGTTACCTTGATTGGTACGGTTGTGTGCAACACCTGCCGTACTATGTTCTTCTTGGACTGCGACTGCAACGACGTACTGGCCATTTTGGAAGTTCCTTGTTCATTTCACATAGCTTCTTCTACTTTTGCCCTGGCTTCTTAGAGTCTTTCCTTCTTCGTACGAGGGTCTGGATAATTAGTCTTCTTTGCTTGCGCCCTTGTTATTGCCAACACTTCTTCGTCGGCCACTTCCAACATATTGATGCCTTTCTGTTTCTGGCAGTGGGTGTCTTCGTGAACACAAGGACCACACTATTTACATAGTTTTCTCCCGGTGCCTTGACCACTCTGACAATCCCTCGCAAAGTGACCCCATTCATTACATTTCCGACACTGGATCATGGGTCTGCCTTTGCTGTCGTATTGGATTTTACTTCTTGGCGTATTGTTTCTCCGATTGTTGCGGTAGCCACCCGGGGATGCGTTGTTATTCTGAGGTTTCGGCGGTGTGGTTGGCGGGGTTGACTATTCCCCTTGCGTGAAAAACACTTGCGAACTCCGTGTTTTTAAGTTGTATGGGCACTCCTTGACGAAGTGTCCCATAACTTGGCAGATGTCACAAAACAGTTTCTTCGGGCAATTCGCCTTTGTATGACCTTCCATCTTGCATTCGATACACCATAATTCATTCGCTTCCTTGGATCCTTCGTTGTCAGCCTTCAGCTCTTTCATCATCTGTAGCATGTCATGATGAAGAGCTTGTATGGTTGTTGATTCATCTTCACTTTCCTCCGCACTCTCTTCGTCATCTTTCTTCTTCCCCTTCGAGGATGTCTTGTTCTTGCTTTCAATGTCCATCGCTCGGTTATATGCTTCGGTGTACAAGGATGGCGGTACTACTTTCATTTTTCTTTGAAGCGAGGGAATCAATCCTAAAAAATCTCTTCTTTAGGTCATCCGCTGGCTGTGTCTTAAGCTTCCCTATCAAATCTTTTAATTTTCGATTGTAGGTCCGCACGCTCTCGTGCTTTCCTTGTTTAGTATTGTATATCTCCGTGACAATCTCACTATCATCTCGTAGGAGTTTGAACTCCTCTTGGAAAGCTTTCTTCAATAACCTCCATGTAGCTTTCTGTGCTTGATCTAATTCAGAGTACCAATCAATGGCACTATCTCTGAGTGTCGTTGGAAATGCTTTCAGCCACTGGTCCGAATCATCCTGTCTGCTGGCTATCCAGACAGTTTCACATGTCTTATAGTGCCATACTGGATCTTCTGACCCATTCCCCATAAACTTCGGCAACTTCTACCGCTCCAGAGTGGCCATTTTTCCCCATTGTCCTCCTTGTGTGTTGGGCCCAATTAGACTGGTTTCCTTGCTACGTTCCGGTGTGTCACTTGCACTCTCTGCCACGTACGAGTCACTCCCACGTCTCCCGTCAGCGTCCTCGACACCATGAGTCTCCTGGGGTTCCCTTCGGCACTCTCTCCGCCTTGGGGTACTGGGCTCAGATCTTCCACTCGTCAGCCGTTTGTCGTCGTCTGATAAGGACAAGTCCCGAAAACATCTGATGCTACTACTTAATTCATCTTCGTTCTCATAAGGATCATACCTTCCTATGTACGGGGTGCCGAAGGGTCCTTCGTCCCTTCCTTCCGCCAAACTTTGGTGTGCTCTCCCAATGGATGTGTCTATTCTTGTCAGATTCTCATGTGTTCTTTTAATACTCTGATTTATTTCAATTAGATCCTTATCCAATTCCTTACCGGCTTGCTTCAGTCTTCTTCACCGGTTTTCTTGTTCTTGCAGCCTGAGTGATCACCAAACCTTCTCCTCCTGAGTCTCGTGCCCGTCAGGGACTCGATTCTTGTCTTTGTTTGGTCATACAGGCATTTAAAATTTGTTCAGGCGATCATTGTTGACTACCGAATGTATGTCTCCAGCGAGTGTCTCATTCTTCTTCTTCTTCTCGTTTGGTTCTCTCTTCGTAGCGCTGCAGTATTTGCTGCCTTCGGCGTTCCCGATCCTCTTCTTCTCGAAGGTCTTGTAGGATGATGAAATGACGGGCCAACAATCTGGGCATATGATTCAGGAGATGATCCATCTCGTCGTTCACTTCCAACCTATCCCAGATAACTTCCTCAGGGATCTCCCCCCTGCGGGATTCCCTTCGTACGTGATCTCATAAAGATATATTCCACAGATTGACAAGATCTTCCGTCAATAGGTCTTCCCTTTCCTCATTGTTGTTCACGGGTTCGTCTGCCGGGAGACCTATTATGCTGCCATGACGAGTGATTCCCTAGTCTGCTCAGGCAACAGCGCCAAATGTTTTCCCTACGGAATGTAATTCAAGTACTACGTACTACTGAGCAAACTAAATCATATGCAAAACATAGAACAGAAATATATCATGTTTGAACATCAGAAGCTTTATTCATTATCAGTGATATCATGTACAACAGTACTATCAACCATGACTATTCACCATAACATGTTTTCGACTACAACAAACTGAGTACATATAACGTTCGGCGGTAGTTAGGCAACCTAGGCTACCAACCGACACGATGTTTCATAACAGCAGTTATCACTAATCGAGACTTGATCACCTGAAAGTACATGACGTGTATTATTCCTACTAACTACAGTTTTATTAGCAATTGGCCGACTACGACCAAGGCCGACTACAACAAAAGTAAAGATATACTACTTACATGTGTGTGTGTGAAATAATGCTTAGCTTACTTCCCTTACACACACATACACACACACAACGAATGCGTGTGTGTGTGTGAAATAATGCTTAGCTTACTTCCCTTGTTATTGTCTTATCCTTTGCCTTCATATATTTCTCCTTGAGCCATCTTCTTTTTCATCATACTCTTTCCTCCAATTCTGAGATGTCATATTAATGTGTTTTGATGCTATATGAATGCAGATATCCTTCTTATGCCTATATATATCCCCCAATCTTTGTTTACATGACTTGCTGCTTATTTTTCCCCCACTCTGATTTTTTATGATAATCTTTTGTTTCCAAAATATCCTCTTATTCCACCACAAAATCTGATCTTGAACTGCTATAGATATCTACTCTAAATTTACTCATTTCTCCCTCCTTGTTTTACTCCCGCTTATCTTTTATAAATACCACTCATATGCCTCTTCATTCAAGAGACATATCCCTTTACAAATGAGATGTCTATTCTGCTCAAAATCTGCTTATTACTCTGATGATTTTATATCATTCTTCCTTACTTTCCTTCCCCCCTTTTGAATGGATATGATTCCCCTTTATACCCTTATGGTTGAGTGAAAAGAGGCATCCTTTTGCAAAGTAATGACTTTTCAAATAGTCATATCCTTTCCTTATTCCATTGCTCCCTTTGGGAACTAATTGCTATCTTATTATTTTTAATTTCTGCTTTTAGATGTTAATTGCTGCCTTCTTTGAATTGTTGTTTCCTTGTAATGCAGTCGCTCCCTCTTCTTAATGCCTCGTGGCCTTTATAAAGTCTGCTTTTATGTATAGTGAATTGCTGCATTAGTTATTATTAACTGCTGCCTTGCTTGGTATTATTAGTCACTGCTTGATGGTATTTGGGAATCGATGCATTGTTTGGCTTTAATGATAGTTAAGAATCGATGCATTAGGAATGGATACCAATAGCAATGTTTTGTGATTATTATTTATTTATAGTCATATTCAGATTTATTAGTTTATTGTGAATATTTATTATTATAATAATTACAATCAACAATATCAATTGTTCTCTTTTGTATTATAACAATTGTATTATAATTATAATATTATCTGTGATAATTATAATTATAAAAATAATATTTAAATTGCAATTATTTATATTTATATTTTTGATGTTGATTTTATTTAGTTACTCGTTTTTCAATACTTAATATTTTAGTGTTATAATTTCAAGGGCATGCCAATTTCTTTTGGTTTGCAATTTTTTTTTGAACTTGGCACTTCCTTTTTCACCAAAAATAAAAGTGGATTTATTGTTTGAGATTTTCAACAAGTCTGAAATTGGCCCCTTGAAATATTCTAAAATATACGCTTAATAATGAACATAAACTATAGTTTTAATTAAAAATATCCCCACTATAATTTTAACTTTGATACTATTGAAATTATTTCCTAAAATTGAAACTCTAAAGCTAGAGTTTGGAGAGGTATAATTTATTGGTTGGAGTAGCAAGGAAGCCATGAATTGGGAGCATAGATGAAACACAAACTTTAATTTTGCACTATCTTATGATGAAAGAGTTAGGTTTGAATTTTCAAATTTTCTTTTTTTTGGCCATTTCTGTAATGTATCAGTTAAGAAACCTTAAATGCTTTGAATGGTATGTTTGACTATTATATAAATGTCCTCTATAGGAACATCCCCTTGGTAGGGATTTGAAATTTTGAACTCTGAATCTTTTTTTAGCTTACTTGCTATGTAAATTGTTAGTTTCAAAATTTTTCCCTTTTCGTATACATTGAAGCTCTGAGTATGAATCTGCTCCCAACAATTTGAATGTAGGGTATTAGGTGGGAAGCTAGTCTGTCATAAACCCAAATTTTCTGAATGGGAGGCTGCACTGAATCTATAATTTGTAAACAATCACTAGCATGGGTTTGGAGGATAAATTGACCTTGAAAAATCAATAGAGTGCATCTATATATATGTATGTATGACTTACTGGAACCCAAACCTGGGAGAAAAAAGTCTGCCATATTGTGAACCCAAACCGTCTACTTAGCTTATAGAAGATGAATTTTAGACAACTGAATACTTAAACATACAGGTTTCTATATGTATTAAATTATACATATGACTTGCTGGAACCCAAACCTGGGAGAAAAAAGGCTGCCTTATTGTGAACCCAACCCTGAACCCAAACCGTCTATTTAGCTTATAGAAGATTAATTTTAGACATTTGAATAACTAAACATACAGGACTGTATTTTATATGTAATAATCAGTAAACATCTAATTATTTTTTATTAGTATTTAATCTTGAAAGCATGTATGCATGTATATTATTGAATACATATATAGAGACAGTGGGGAAGAATTAAGGCTACCAACTCATGAAGCTTGCTCGATATGAAATTTAATAACAGAATTATTGCAAAACTGAAGCTGCACAATCCATAAAAATTATGAGAAGAAAACTAGCTCAGAAACTTCAAAAAGACAATTATATTGAATACAATATATATTGTTTTATATAATATACTTGCCAGCAGTTATAACATTTAAGTAAAGCTAATGGGGACAGAAGTATAATATTGCTTTTGTAAAGTTAGGTCCTATTTAAGTGCATGCTGCTTACTAACATGTTTTCCTTCGAAGTTGTTCTTTAGATTTTGTGCGCTACTATGTCTAGTCTACATTGGGATGAAATAAATTTAAAATGCTAAAGTGTATGATTTGTTAAAGATTTTAGGGTGGAATCTTGTGTCTAAGCAATGATCATGGTGCTACTGGAATATATGGGCACTAAAAAAAATCTGGGGTATATGAAATATGATATATCATATGCCTAATAGATAAAATGATATATATGCTAAAAGAGTTTTAGTATTGTTTGATGGCATGGAATTTTAAATTCATAATTTTTTTTACATGATAATACTTTATATAGCTCTGTCTAGCAGATTTTCTTTACCAAAAGTTGGCTAAGAAGCAGTAGCACTTGTGGTCCTTGGTTTCATTGTGTTTTATTTGTTGTTCATCTTGACTAAGAGTTAACTAGAAAAATAATGATATTCTTATAATTCTCTCCATTTTATTCTCTGTTGTGTCGTTTTGGTTAGTAACCCATGCACCTTGAATACTTTTAAGATGTATCTTTTCTGTAATTTATATGGGATGTTTTATATAATTGGATTGCCAAATTGTCTAATCTTTGATGCTTACGTTTCATAACTGTTGAATGTCATGCAGTGAGACAGAAAAACTGACTGAGGTATCAGTGAGTGACAAGTTGGAGTCATTCCGATCAGCACAAGAGGTCTGTTCTGAGCTTTTTGTGGTTCTATTTCAGCATTGTATGGTCCATGGTAGTCTCCCTTATAGGTCAATAAACTCTTAAGAGACTGATGATTTACTTTTGTGGAAACCATTTGATATTAGAGGAACAGAGAAGACTGATATTAGTGTTGCCTGTTGCCTTTGACATGTTTTTTAAAGTTGTTTGATTACGATAATGTATGTCATGATTCAAGGTGTTATTTAAATTCCTTAAGAGTACAATCCCTCCATTTTAGAAAAAAAAGCATACCACTCTCTTGAAAAAGGAGATGTATGGGCTGACATGTCTTATGGTCTTTTGATAAACTTGATTGGGATGTTGCATTAAAGAACATTCGTAAATGAAAATGATGCCTTAGGTTACGAAATTTAATTGCTACTGGTTGCATGTGCTAGCATGAGGACAATTAAGGCTGTGCTTTTGATAAACTTGATTAGGATGTTGCCTTAAAGCACATTCTTGAATGTAAATGATGCATAAGGTCAGAAAATTTAACTGCTGTTGGATTGCATGTGTTAGCATGAGGAGAATTAAGGTTTTTGGGTCTTTGGATGTTGTGCAAATGATAACAAAAAAATAATGGACATGAGAGGGAAGCATATGCCATTCTTGGTGGCAAGTAAAACAATTTTTTTGTGACCACATGGTTTCATAATTCAAATCTTTATTTCAAAGAAATTGCAAAAGAAGTTGATTGGTTCTGAGAAGTATGTGAAACTAGTAAGGAAATTCATGAAGTCATAACAAATCACTAGCATATCCAAGCAACGTACAGGGCTGGGCAACAAGTAGAGCTTTAGTTAAAAGGATGAGAAACTTTATTACATTGTACAATAAGATGCTGAAGCATCTGTTTGAGATAGGGCTTCTTTGATTATCATGGTGGTAATTGAGATGTGGCAAAGTCAGATGCAGTCTTAAGTTTTAACATTGGAAAGAATCAGAACCATCATTCTTGATCAGGGTCAGTGATGCCTAGTGGAATCTTTTTTGTGTTGTTTATGAAATGATTTTAGTTAGATCTCCAAAACATCAGTTTTCCTGCTCCCTGATATCTTAAATTGCAGTTTTTGAATGTAAATGATGCTTTAGATTAGGAAATTAAACTGCTATTGGATTGCATGTGTTAGCATGAAGACAATTAAGGCTGTTGGGCCTTTGGATGTTGTGCAATTGATAACAAAAAAAGAATGGACATGAGAGGAATTATGTGCCATTCTTGGTGACGAGTAAATTCATATTTTTTGTGACCACATGGTTTCATAATTTAAATCTTAATTTCAAAGTAATTTTTTAAAAAGTTGAGTGGTTTACAGAACTATGTGAAACTTTCAAGGTAATTGAGCAAGTTGTGACAAATAACCAACATACCCTAGCAATGTATATGGCTATGCAATGTGTAGAGCTTTAGTTATTAAAAGGATGAGAAACATTATTACTTTGCATGATATGATGCTGAAGCATTTGTTTGAGATGAGGTCTTTTTTGATATCATGGTGGTAATTGAGATCAGAAGTGCCTTTCACATATCTCAGCACACGCTTCGCTGCAACCCAATGTTCAGCTTTAGGGGCTGACATGAAGCGAGAGATGTAGCTCATTGCAAAGCTAAGGTCAGGTCTAATGGCAGCGAGATAGATGAGGTTGCCCACACATTGCCTGAATTATGATTCGTTTTGCACAGGTGAATCCAACTGAGCTGATAACTTCAGCCCTCTCTCCATAGGTGTGGATGTTGGTTTGCAATCTATCATCCGAAATTTGTCCAACAAGCTCTTGGCATACTTCGACTGTGAAATGAAGGTACTGCCAGTAGACTGCGAAACCTCTATACTGAGGCAATAATGGAGGAGTCCTAAATCAGTCATGCCAAATGATTGATTGAGATTATGTTTGATCTCCTCAATCAGATGATTTGAACTGCCAGTAATTATTAAGTCATCAACATAGACAACTAGGAACAAGATATCATTACCAGTTCGATTGACATATAGATTAGAGTCAGAAGAACTTCGTTGAAGGCCATGATTAATAAGGTACTGATCAATCTTCATGTACCAAGCCCGTGGTGCTTGCTTAAGGCTGTAGAGTGCTTTCACCAGTTTGCATACTTGGTGTTCTTTACCAACAACCTTGAAACCAGGAGGTTGTGTCATGTAAACTTCTTCCTGCAAATTACCATTGAGGAAGGCACTCTTTACGTCCATTTGATGGACTTTCCATCCAACTGAGCTGCTATTGAGAGGACAAGCCGAATGATACTCATCTTGGCTGTAGGAGCAAAAGTCTCCTCATAGTTAATGCCCTCTGGCTGTGAAAACCCTTTGGCTACCAACCTAGCCTTGTATTTACCAAGGGTTCCATCAGCCTTATACTTAACCTTATAAACCCATTTGCAGCCTATGGGTGTCTTCCCATGCGGAAGATCTGAAAGCTCCCAAGTGTGATTCTGCATGAGACTATGATATTCAGCTGTCATAGCCTATTCCCACTCAGGTGTGCCTTTAGCCTTTGTATATGTTTGAGGCTTTGAAATGCTATGAAGGTTGGCCATAAGAGCAAAATTCACTGTATTCTGCTGTTTTCTCTTATTCCTAGTAGATCTACCCTCTAGTAACTCATCATCATGAAGAGCACCAATCGTTGAAGCCCACCATTTAGGCCGAAGAGTAGATGAACCAATATCGGAATTAGGAGGAACAACCTCTACTAGATCAGTTTGAACTGACATATCTGGAAGAACATCTAGATCTTGCTAAATAGGGGCTGGTGGTGGAAGCAGCTGCTGAGGTACCTGCACCTCTGTGAAATCCCTCCCATAAAGTGTACCAAGTGGAAGATAAATGCCCAAATCAGAATCTTTTTGAGGCTGAACCTCAAAACAAACAGGAGAAGAATGATAGAAGAGCCCACAATTCTAATCAACCATGACATCACGATTGAAGATTAGATGATCAGTGTCTGCATCTATCAGTCTGAATGCCTTATGGTTCTCACTATAACCTATAAACATGAATTTCTGGCTCTTGGAATCCAACTTAGTGTGCTGAGCATTAGGAATCCAAACATGAGTGGTGGAGCCAAAAACCTTCAGGTGACTAATGTTCGGCTTATGTCCAGACCAAGCTTCTTTAGGAGTCATCTTCTTCACAGCATGAGTAGGAGATCTGTTTAGAAGATGAACAACAGTATACACTGCTTCAGCCCAAAACTTCTTAGGAACATGTCTATGCTCCAACATAGAACATGCCATTTCAGTAATGGTGCAATTGCGACGCTCAACTACACCATTTTGCTGAGGGGTGTAAGGTGTGGTGAATTGGCGCTTTATGCCATGTGCAACACAGAATGTGGAGAAATCTTTGGAACAAAATTCCCCCCCATTATTAGACCTAAGAGTAATAATAGAATAACTAGACTCTTTTTCCACCAAGGCTTGAAACTGCTGAAATATGGTAAACACCTTTGATTTAAGCTTCAAAAAATACACCCACATCTTTTCACTGAAATCATCAACAAAAAGCGAAAAATACCTAGATCCAGTAACACAAGGCATGCGCATTGGACCACATACATCAGTTGGACCAATTGTAAAACCCTGGAAGCCCACCATGAGTTGCCATTGGAGAAAGGAGTCCGATGTTGCTTTCCACTAACAAGCCTCGCAAACTCCATGAGTTTGAGTCTGAATTGCAGGTAGACCACCAACGAGATCATCTTGTGATAACTGAGAGAGATAGTGCATGTTCAGGTGCCCATAACGCTGATGCCAGAGACTGCTGATAGAAGTGCTCCTGATTGCCTAGCGTGCTCTTGAGAATCACCAGAATCAACAAGTCTATAAAGACCATGATCCTCAAGTCCTTTAATGACTATAGTCCGTGTCTCTTTGTCAACAATACTGCATGTATGCATATTGAAGACGATGTCCAACTGAGGAGAGTGAGTCATAATCTAACTTATAGAAAGTAAGTTCAACTCCTTGCTAGGTACAAAGCATACATCGAGAAATATCAAATTTCTCCCACCAGATTGAATCTGAATGTTGCCCTTGCCGACAATAGTATACTTTTCGCCTCCTCCAAAGATAACTGAATCTCTGAAAGGCGTGTACTGAATGAACCAATCCTCACGATGCGTGAAATGGTGTGAAGCACCAGAGTCAATGCACCAAGCAGAAGTGTTTACAGGATCTGTAGGACTCTTTTCCATGAATGCAAAGAAGGTAGACTCCTTCTGCTCAGTGTGCTCTGCCACATGTGCTTTTGGTCTAGACTCTCCTTGCTTGCCTTGTTTAGAGGCCAAGTGTTTTCGACAATCCTTCATGTGGCCAAACTTGTGACAATAATTGCACTGAATATTCTTTGACTTCGAAGAATCTGAAGATTGCCACTGATTGTGCTGTTGAAAGGATGAAGGCTTGCCCTTATTCTTTTGAAATGTCTTTGCAGGGAATGCTTGCACTGAAGAGGATGAAGTGGCACTAGTACCAAACTATTGTTTCCAACGATTTTGCTGTAGAAGTTTGTTGTAGAGATTTGGAAACATCAAGTCAACATTAGTTGCTGTAATGTTGAGCATCTCAATAAAATGCTCATACGGATGTGGTAAACTCTTCAGAGTGATCACCACCATATCTTCTTGCTCCATCTTCTCACCAATAGCCTTGAGCTGATCTCAAATGTCCTTGATCCTGGTCAAGTGTGCCTGCAGAGGTGTATTCTCATCCATGATGATGGAAAACATGTTCTTCAGAAAGAACGCACGACTTTTATCGGAAGTTTCATGAAGATCTTTCAGAAGATCCCAAATCTCCTTTGTTGATTTACCTGAAGGAACCTGAGGTAACTGGTCATTAGTGACAGATAACTTTATGAGCATAACGGCTTCCCGATTTTGCTCATGAAACTTCACTTGATCCTTATCAACTGTGAGAGGTCGTGTCATGGTGCCCAGAACAATCTGGTCAAGGCATCGATACTCAAATATCGTCATCATACATTGCTTCCATGTGTTGTAGTTGCGACTGTTGAACTTTTGACTGTTGTCCAACATGATGTTGGTCAAAGAGGCCAGGTTTCATGTTTTTTGAGGCATGAAAAATGAAGATGACAAAAGTAGATAGACGACACAAAATTTGAGAAACACACCTCAAACTCAAGAAGAAATACGAACATGAATTTCGAGGCACACAAGAATTTTTGCAAATTGAAAAAAGACGAAAGACTAGGTACAAAAAAATACCTGAAAGGCTAAATTTTTGCATAAGAGGCATAAAATCAAGACAAATTCATTGGCACAAATTCCAAGGCATGAATTTCGAGACATCCAAAAAAATCTGACGACGACCTAGAAATCCTCTAGAAAAACCCATAAAGAATTTGGAATCAGAATAATTTTTGGACTTCAAATAGAGGATTTATTTAAAAATCCTAGTCGCTTTGGATTTAAAAAATCTAGAAAATCAAAACTCGTGCACAAAGAGACACCGATTTGCAAGGTAGAATAGAGAAACCCTAGTCAATTTTCTGAAAGTCTATATACACAGATGCCTGGCCAAGAAAAGAAAACCCTTGATCAAAAAAACGGGCCTAGCAAAAAATGCAGAAAGAAATTGCAAATCGCGGCTCAAGAAAGTCGCGTCACCAAAAAAATACAGACAAAAATGGTGTCAAGGGTTTTAGAGATCTTCAAAAAATTATGTCTAGAAAGAACAGAAGTTGTGTCGCCCAAAAACAACAAAAAACGTGCCCAGACATTGAAACAAAATCGCGCCCAAACACTAGAAGAAAAACATGGCCAGAAGGGTTTCAAAATCACGCTCAAAATTTTTTTGAATTATAACTTTGATAAAAAAACCACGAATTTTTTTATTAATGGCGCCTAGAATAAATCCACTTTGATACCATGTAAATTTGGTAAATAATAAGATATATTATTAACAGAAGAGCCTTGCTCTTATAGAATTTACAAAACCTACAAATTAGGGAGTATCAGCAATTAACTACAAATAGTTACAAACAGATAACTAAGACACTACGAATAGTTACAAACAACTAAGAGTTACAAATAGATACAAACGATAGTGACCATTAATAGGTAATATATTATTTTAATATAGTTATGTTGTGACCATTCATTTGTTGCATCCTCGGAGAACAATTTTTCATTTTATTTTATTTTCAATGGGAGATGACATTTATGGTTGTAACTTGTGTATAAGTTCCTTATAGGGTTATGCTAAATAAAGTATCTCCAAAACATGGATTAGCACATTATCCATGTATTAGCACATTATCCATGTGAGGAACTTCAATAGAATAACACCTGCAGAAGAAGAGGGATGTCAAGACTTTAAAACACAGAATTATAAGTTAAATGGTAATGAATACAGGTTCAGCCTTATGGTATAGTTGGAGTTATTATTGATTTGAACAAGAACACTTTGATGGTACTTAAGAAGTTGCTTTTAACAAATATAATGCATCTCATTTGATTCCATTTGGGTTTTGTAACAGCATTTTAAGGGGTTGAGCTTTCCGACCATTTCATCAGTTGGTCCAAATGCTGCCATCATTCATTATGAACCAGTGCCTGGAAAATGTGCTGAATTACAACCTGAGTGTATTTATTTGTGTGACTCTGGAGGACAGGTATCTTGAATCATTTTGTAAAATGTTGTGTAGGGATGTGGAATATCTTCAATTAGATGTCTGCATAATTGATTTAATGTTTAGAGTTTTTCTGTTCATGGTAATTGTATTTTTGTTTCTTTCTTCAATGAATTAGTTATCATTTTGAATTGTTCTTTTTTTCTTTTAGTACCTAGATGGAACAACTGATATCACACGAACTGTGCACTTTGGAAAGCCTTCGGCACATGAAAAAGCCTGCTATACTGCGGTATAACTTTGCCCTTTGACATTGTTGCTTATAAACTGTGTTTACATAGCATATACTTTATAATTATTCTCTGTCAGATGTGTTAGAAAAGTAGATTCTAAATTTCATGATTCTATAATAATATTATTGTCATGCTTGATTTTGTTTCTACCCTAAATTTTAATTATTTTATGGTGAATTTTTCAGTTTAATGTAGGGAACACCAATTTGTTCTCTCTTTATGGTGTTTATCTGATCAAAGCGATGGAGATCTATTAATTCAAATTTCAGTTTATACTTCGTTCCATTGTAGTTGAGCTTTTGGGTAATATAACATACTGAATCTACTTGCATGAATGTTAATCTTAAGGTAGATATGGGGGAACCAATAATTATACCTTGTTTTTGTTATCTGAATAAAATATGTGAATATGTTAAAAAAAGGGATTTTAAGATATGCTGAAATCCATAAATGGAGACAAAAACTTGCTTGGAAGATCCAGAGTAGATGATACCTTTCACTTCTTTCTCTAGTTTATGTCTTTTACAAAGTGGGAGGCAGTTTTCAATTGAAATTCCTAGTCATTATAATATGAAGCTCTGATCCTCAATAAATAGTGTGGGCTAACCACACAACTCAACTTTATGACAAAAATTTATTGAGTACAGATTGAAGTGGGTGTTAGTGTAATTAATTAATTAATTAATTATTACACTAGCATAAGTTAACTTAGGTCATGCATCATTTAGTCCTAGGTTAGATTTTAATAAATCATTTAATAAATAAGGGTTATATTCCCTTCCATGTTTGCAGGGATAAGATTCCTTCTAGAAGATGAGTTGTCCTTCTAGAACTTATCTCAACATTTAATAATTTTCTAGATAGGGTTCACATGTTGTCACATATTGTTAGATCATGACACATGGCAACATCTCTTGCATCTTAGGTTTTCCTTCTTGCCTATATAATTAGGTATTTTGTTCATTTGTAATATATCATCACATCACATCATATTAATAGAGAATCTTTATTCAGCATTCCATAGTTGCAACACTTTCCTTTGTGGTTGATTATCTTTCATGGCAAAAGTCCTTTATTGAAGATTCCGGAGCTTCAGGGATTGTGCATCCATAATCTCAATAGTGGGAGCATCAGTCATATTGGGCTTTAAAAGCAACTTGCATCTGTAAATCATATTTTTAATGTACTATTCTTGATTACATATGTCCTACGTCATGTTTGTTGTTTGGAATGGATCTCCTTTTGATTCTGTATTCTTGTTTGTCTCAGTTGATGTGTGAAAGGAGCCTTGTTTTTATTTTCATTCTCTTATGGTGAAATTATGTTATATAATTTGGATAAAAAAGAATCGTAGATGGTTTTGACTCATACGTTGTGTTTTTTGAATTTATTTGCTCAGGTTCTCAAGGGGCATATAGCACTTGACTCAGCAGTTTTCCCTAATGGCACCACAGGTGAGGTTAAATGTTATGTAAGTTATACAATACACTGATTGTTTTGATGCTTGTTTACTATTATCTGGTTAAGTTATCAATTGCATACAATAATAAAAAATAACAGAGCATACCAGATAAATTAAAAGAATATAACACAATATAAGATTTCTTCAATAGAGTTTGCATACATAGTCGTAGACAGGGAAAGCATCTGATTTTGGTTTGAGCTTCCTTAATTTATGATGCTTTTATCCCAATATGGGTTTGTAAGATATGTAAATAAGCAGTTAAGTCTTCTGTTTTATCAGAAGTGTATGCATTTATTTTCATGTAATTGTTAAGAAGGGAGTTATTTGTTTGATCAGGCCTTGCCCTTGATATTCTTGCAAGAGTACCTCTATGGAAGAAAGGTCTTGACTATCGCCATGGGACTGGCCATGGAATTGGGTCATACCTCAATGTCCACGAAGGTTTGATCTTGCCTTTTATTCCTTTGAAAGATTGATATTGTTATAAATGTGCTGTCTGTTTGCAAGTCCAAGAGTTGAAAATGAACTTGTTGAAAGATTCTAATAATTTTTTCAGTTATTTGTCTGTTAATATCCCCTCATCATTTGTTCCATGCAGGACCACACTTGATCAGCTTCAAGCCACATGCTCGTAATGTGGCTCTTCAAGCTTCAATGACAGTAACTGATGGTTGTTTATCTCTGGATTTTACTTCTCCCTTATAGATTCATGGATTTTTAACATAAAAAAATGGGTTTAGCTAAAACTTATTTGACCAATTCACATTTTTCATTGGTTTTCTCTCTTAATGTAAAATTACATTTTTCCATCCCCTTGCTTCTCTGCCTTCATTTGACTTCATAGTTTAAGTGCTAGCAGAGGCAAGAAATATGGGCACTCCTTTAAACCATGTGCTGAAATTGTAGTCTCACGGATCTCCTTTTCATAGCATTTTTTTGTCCTTTGTCCTACTACAGTTACATTGTTGAGGTAACAAAATTGACAAGTATCAATTTAATAAGTAAATTTCCATCCAAGATAGTTTCAATCATAGTTACAAGGCTCAGACAGTGTGCAGACTTGGCAAGCTGATTTTTTACCCAGTCTTGGATGTGGTGCCCAGACTTGACAAAGGCTCGATAAATTGAAAAAACTGTGAAATATATAATTTTTTAAGGATTTAAAACATGTATCACGCACCCTTCGATAAATAAACTTTAAAGACAATAAACTAATCAAATAGAAGCTACATTGATCACATGCACAAGTATACATCAATCACATTAGTATGTAATGTCCCTGATTTTCGAGTAGTCACCATGGAGTTAGTTTAATTAATTAAATATTAAATTGTCCTGAAATAATATTTTGGACGTTTATATTTAATTAATTAATTAATTGTTAAAGTGACTATTAAATGTTGTGCTTAAATAGTAAATAAAAAGTCAATTTACAAATGCAAAATATTTAATAAGCAATAAAGGTGGTGAAGTATAAAAACAATTGAAAGGAAATGAATTAATCATCTTTTTGAAAAATTATTATTCTTGGGAGGACATTGGAAAGCTTGGTTTTACAAGTTTTGGAGATTTGGGGACGAAAACCCTTGAGTCGAGGGATTGGACAAAAACCCAAATCCTTTTGCAGGTGAATTCATATCGGAATTCACACAGAGTTTCAAAGTTCAGTTCGACAGGTTATACGAGATTTGTGCAGTCTTTCCAAAGACAAATTTCAAAGGATAATCGAAGATGGTATTTGTAAAGATTCAAAATAGTATAATATTTAGACGGGTGCAGCTGTCTAGTAATATTCCTTGTTTTTTAAACTTGGTATAGAATTGTAATAGTCGAATGAGCATCCGGTATTGTTAGAGGATGCCAAAATTATTAATTGGTTCATTTAGCCAGGGGTAGGTTGGATAGGTCTATTTACTCCTTTAAAGGGAAGGCACACGTTAGAGGAGGAGTCATAGCGTTTATGTGGGAGTTGTGACAAAATTAGAGGTGGCAAGGAAGAGGTGATGTGGAATAGGTTAGATATGTGTCTAGGATGAGGACAAACAAGTCGCAACTATAAGGTAGCATTCAAAGGAATTTTACACCTCACCTGGTGCTTGGTTCCAAATGCCAACATATGAAATAAATTGGGTGGTGAGGGTCGTGCCTTTAAGAGACACCGCATAAGTTGATAGGGGTTGACGTGAAGAGAAGGGAGTTGTTGGAGGCAGCTCATGTGTTGTGATGACGGGAGCTATAAGTTGGATGTGGTTTTGTTATATGTTGCTGGTCAATTACCTCAAATATTGTTGTAGCTACCATCGTTTGTAGTGGTTGGCAGGCTTCATTTCCAAACTCCAAACAGTATCTAAAAATAGGGAATATTTTAGTCCTTGTTGTTTATAGAGTAAAATCTTCTTACACAAGTCAAATATTGACCTTTTATTATTGTATTCCTGTAATAAATCTTCATTCTGTAGCAACTCTACAATTTTGGAAATTACTAGCAACTGAAAATTATTTTTTTCGTCTTATATTCGTTGTCATATATTTACCCTATTTGCGCAAGAATTGTATGAATCAAACATCAGACATATGCATACTGGATACACCAAAAAAATGGCAACACAAGCATCTCATTCTTCTAAGAACATGCAAATAGTTTGGCAAAACGCCTGGATTTTCAAACTTGTGAAAAATTGTAAATTTAGTGAGGAATCTTACAGTGGTATTAGAGCCAAAATGTTGCCAGCTTGAGGGGTTATGTATACCAGTGATAGAGCAAAATGATACACTGAAAGAGAACAAAAACGTAAACAATTTCAATTTTCGGAACCATATGAAAAAGAGGATACATTTTCAGTTGCATTAGCAGCCAGGTAGCCACTTAGAATTGCACAGAGTAGTGGAACAATGGTGGGTTTTGGTGGTGAGAGTCCTTGGGATAGGATTGAAAGAAGGGTTGATCATGATAGTGTCCAAAATATACTAAATGATCTAGCAAGGGGACATCAGTAGATGATGCAATAGTTCATGCAAACCCAACAACAGCTAATCACAACTATTGGTCAGATGTCTCAGGATATGAATTCTCTTAAGGTGAATCGAAATGCTATAGGTGAAGGTAGCAATGCAGGTAATGACATTCCACGAGGTGCTAGTACCAATGGGTCACATAGACCTTTTCAGCCTACATTCACACCTATGGAGGAGGAAGAAACCCCACAGAAAGAGGAGCAACCATTGGTTGATGAGGTAATGGCGGCTTATGATGAGTATCACACACTCCCTCATGCAATTAGAAATAAAATAACACTGAACCAATACATGAACCAACATAAGGATAGGAGGAGAACACAACAGGAACAGAGACCTTGAGGCCCACATAAGGAGTATTAGCATTCCTTGAGTAAACTCACTCTTCCTAATTTTGATGGTAGTGGGAAAAGCACAACCTGTGCTTGGATATATAAGTTGGACACATTTTTGACTCTCAAACCCATGCTAGAAGCCGAAGCAATTAAGTTTGCAACTTTACATTTAGAGGGACTGGCACATGATTAGTGGCATCATGGTTTGGTGACACATAACCATGCATTAATTCAGTCCTATGTTGAGTTTAGCAGCAAATTGATTACTAGATTTGATAGGAAGGATGTAGAAATGTATTTCCATGAGGTGGCTTTGATTAGACATGGGGATGTTGACAATTACATTAGTGAGTTTCAAAAGTTAGCTATTATGGTTCCTAATATGTTTGAGAGAAGAGTAGTAATGCTGTGCACAAAGGGTTTGAATCATAATTTGAGAGGCTTGATAAAGGCTTTCAAGCCTAATACTCTCCAAGATGCTATTTAGATGGCACTTGATCTTGAAACTACACATCCTAACCAACAGTCCAAAAAGAAAAGTTTCGAGAGCAGTAAACCATTTAGGAAGACCTTTTAATCAGCCTAAGACTACACCACCCAGGATGGACTTTGAGACAAGGAATGAGTTGCATAGGAAGAAGCTGTGTTTCTCCTATAAGGAGTTGTGGGAGCTCGGTCACAGATGCCTTTGGAAAGGCAAAGCTCATTATATAGAGGTCACTTCAAACATTGATGAGGAGGTAGTTGATACTAGCTTGGAGAGTGGCCATGAGGATCAATAGTTAGAGCATGATGATAGTGCTACAGGAGATGTGACACATGGCACTACCGCTACATTGTCAGGGGGCGCCTAAGTACCATCCTTTCAAAGTTAGAGGAGTCCTGAAGGGGCAATGGTTTGCTTGTTTAGTTACAGCGGGGCAACTCATAACTTTGTTGTTAAGGGTCTGGTTGTGAAGAGGCGATTACATGTTGAAGACTTCCCTGGTTTTAGTGTCATGGTAGTTGATGGATTTAAAATGACCTGCACCAAGAAGATTTCTCAATGGAGCATCTAGCTGGAGATTATAGGTACAAATAATTTGTGGTTGGGATTGGTGACACAAATGTTGTTTTGGGAGTTCAATGGCTACATTCACTTGGTAGATATAGTCAAAACTTTCAGAAGATGGAATTGGAGTTCATGACAGGTGGTAGGACACTAGTGTTGAGAGCTTTTGTGGATGGTGCGCCAGAGATGGTGATAGGGAACAGGATGGAGACATTGTTCAGGCATGTTGTGGTTGCATGGGAAGCCCAATGATTTGTGTCTTCCAAATCATCCTCCAATGATGACAGGCATCATCATGTGGACATTTAGCCAATTCTAGATAAACTTAGTGTCGTGTTTGGAGATATTCATCCAAGTAGACCTCCTAATCGTTGATTTGAGCATGTGATTGAGTTAGAGGAGGGTGCCAAGCCAATAAGCACCACTCTTTATCGTCATCCCAAGAGATTCAAAGAAGAAATTGAAAAACGATAAGGGAGTTATTAGATATGGGACACATTAAACCTAGCTCTAGTCCCTTTGCTTCTTCGGTGGTATTAGTAAAGAAGGATGGCATGATGAGGATGTGTGTTGATTACCGTGCCTTGATAAGAAGTCCATCAAAAACAGGTATTGTATACCTAGGATAGATGAGCTTTTGGATGAGCTTCATGGGGTAGTTTACTTTTCAAAGATTGATCTTCGTTTAGGGTACCATCAGATTAGAGTACGTGCGGAGGATGTACATAAGACAACATTTAGATGCCACTACGAACACTATGAGCTTTTAGTTATGCCCTTTAGTCTTACAAATGCATCTGTGACTTTCTTGTAATGTATGAATCATATATTTAATAAGCAGTTGTGGAAATTTGTTTTGGTCTTTTTTGATGACATTGATATATAGTAAGACATAGGAGAATCATCTCAGGCACATTGATGAGGTGTTGGGCATTATGGACCCATAGTCCTTGTTCGCAAAGGCTTCCAAATGTGAGTTTGGAATGACAGAGATTTTATATTTGGGACATGTGATTGGGGTTGGTGTTGTGAAGGTGCACTAAGAGAAGATACATGCCGTACTTGATTTGGCACCATCGAGGAACATTTCAAACTTGAGGGGTTTTCTCGGCCCTTTTAGTTACTACAAAAGATTTGTCAAGGGATTTTCATAGTCGGTCGCACCTCTTAAAAATCTCAACAAGAAGGGTGCATTCAAATTATCAGATGAGGCTCATAGTACATTTGAGAGGCTTAATCAGGTGATAAGTTCTTGTCTAGTGCTAGATTTACTAGACTTCTTTCAAACCTTTGTATTGGAGTGTGATGTGTCAGGCGAAGGGATAGGTGCAATGCTTATGCGAAACAAGCATCCCATAGCCTACAGGAGTAGGAAGTTGAGAGATGTGGAGTGGTTATATTCCACCTATGACAAGGAAATGCTTCCCATCATGCATGGGTTTGCAAAGTTTAGATGGTACCTGGTGGGTGGAAAGTTTGTGATTAGGATGGATCACAATAGTCTGAAATGTTTTCTAGAGAAAAAGGATTTGAATGAATGCCAATAGAAATGGGTAAGTAAGATCCAGGTGTATGACTTTGACATTGAATATGTTAAAGGAAAAGAGAATATTGTGGAAGATGCACTATCTAGAAGATCCACCCTTTGCTCTATGTCTGAAATTTTAGATGATTGGAAGGCTCACCTTGTGGTTGAGTATTCCAAGAATACATTTACATGTGAACTCATGGACAACAAGTTTTAGGATGAAAAATATAAGGTAGTTGATGATGTGATTTTTTACAAGGGCATGATGTATTTGGTGCCTGAATCTAAGTTGAAGAGTAAAATTATGAGAGCTGTTCATGATACACCTCTTGTAGGGCATCCTAGGTTCTTCAAAACCTATAGGCAAATTCGAGAGAGATTCTCATGGAAGGGTCTCAAGAGTGATGTCTTGCATTATGTTAGAGAGTGTATGACTTGTTAGCAAAACAAGTCATAACATACTTTTTCTATAGGTCTATTACAACCATTGCTTATTCTTGAGCAAAAGTGGGAGAGTGTATCAATGGAATTTATCACTGGTTTTCCAAAAGTCCAAAGCAGATTGCATATATGTACTGGTGGTTGACAGATTGAAAAAATATGCACATTTCATTGCTATTTCTTCTTATTACAAGGCACCTTAGGTGGCAGATTTGTTTTTTAGAGAGGTGTTCAGACTTTGTGGGATTTCGAAGAACATAGTCAATGATAGGGACATCGGATTTCTCAACGTGTTTTGGCAGGATCTATTCCGACAAAGATTGTAAATAAGTTGGTGGAAGGATATCTATGTAATTAAGTAGCAGGGCAGTAGAAGGCTTGGATTAGATGGCTATATTTAGGTGAGCATTGTTATAATACTACCTACCACATGTCGGTAGGTATGTCGCCAGTCAAGGCCATGTATGGGTATGACACTGTCTTTTTGTAGACTTAACATTTGATGACAACAGAGCTCCCAAGGCGAGAGAATTAATGGAGGATAGCCAGGACACCCTTAATGCACTTAAGGAAAATTTGCATTGTGCTTAGAATCAACAAAAGACATGCAAATAAGCACAAGATTGAGAGAACTTCTGAGGTTAGTGATTTAGTTTTCTTGCGCCTACATCCTTATAGACAATCTACATTGAAAAGGAGTGGTGTGGAAAACTTGAAGCCTCAGTTCTATGGGCCTTGCAGGATTGTAAGGAGTTGGGGAGGTAGCGTATGAGTTAGAGTTGCCTGCAACTAGCAAAATTCACATGTTTCATGTGTCTTGCTCGAAAAGGGTGGTTGGGCAATGATGAGTGCATAAAATGACACTTTAATTGATCCTTTTATGTTTGCAAAGACTTTATTATGCTGTTAATTAACTATACTGGCGGTAGATTATATACTTATATGCTTGTTTTATCTTATATTTAACTAATTTGAGGATATATTAGAAATGATATTTTGCGTTAAATGTGTTGCTTTTCAATGATGATTAATGATGAAATGATTATGCAATTTGAGATCTTTTGCTGCCATAATAGCATCCTATCTTTGAGTATTCTGTTCGGTTCATTAAATGCTAACTTCACAAGGAGGACGTGTTAAATTCTCTGTTTAACAAACTTGAAATCTGTCTTGCTTTTGATCGCTCTAGTTGGATCCTGAATTATCAATTCCAAATTGACTTCTTCAGTTAGTTTGGGAACTTCCTGTTCAACTATTATTATGTGGCGGATTTCTTTATGATACTTTCAGTTCTGTTTAGTTTTAGTCTTGCTGCTTTGTTTCTTGGCGGGCTGCGCCAATTTTTGTATTCAAATAAGTGGATATTCCTATAAATATCTATCCTTATATTTAGTTTGGAGTTAGTTAATCTTTCGCTTTAGCATTGTAATGTTTGTAATCCACACTTTTGTCCTACTTGCCTATTTTGGCCAATTAGAATGCAAATAAGGAGTTGATTTGAATCTCGGTGTTTAAGGTCCCACCAGAGGAAGAGTAGGGCCTGCTCAACTGAAGGAGGTGACCTTGTGTTATGTTCTTTGATTCAATTGATTTCTACTTAATTTGTGTCAATTGGAAAGTTAGGAATGTTGATCTTTGTTTAATCATTGCTAGTGACTGCAATTATCTATACTCTTAGATTAAATCCATTGTGTTCTCAAGATGGTTCATTACGCGTTACTGTAGGTTAATATTCACTCACTGTAGATTTAATTACTGTTCATAGGAATTGGACTCAATAGTTATTTTTAAATGCATGTAGTTTTAATGGAGGAGATAACGATGACTTATGGGAAGATAGAATTGAAGCTTGTTTGGAATTCATTCATAGAATTTAGTGTTACTAATTTCTAGGTTAATATTTATTTTCTACAAACGTAAATAGATTCTCTTTTGCAAACGTAAATAGATTTCCTTTTCAAGTACATTTCAATTCTGAATTTTAGATTAAGAGTAAAATCAGTTTTTAATCTTAATCCTTCCACGAATCAATTGCAATTAAGTCAAGTGAAATCTGAACTAGGTTATTGGAGTCTGAACAATCATTAGTTAAGATATTAGTTAGGATTAAATCCTTAGAATTAGCTTGAAATTAGTTGTTAGGATCCACTCCCAAGAGCTCTTGAAAGCTCCTGAAGGAGCTAAAACCGAAACCAAAAGTCACTATTTACAGTGCAAAACCCCCCAATTCGTGGAAACATTGTTATCACATACAACTCTAAGACACCCGGTTTGATAATTGAAATATTAAATGATGCAAGAAGTGACATCAACGACCTTGCCCATCAGGCAACACACTACTCTGTCTCCAAAGCTTCCACCATTAGATGATGAGGGCAAGTTGGTTTTGGTGCCTAATGCCATCTTGGATGTGAGGGAGTTTAGGTTGAGAAGCAGGGTGATTAAGGAATATCTAATTAGGTGGAGAGATTTGCCTCTTGAGGATGCTACGTGGGAAGGGAAACAAATATTGCAACATCTTGGTTTGAAATTGTTTGAAGGAAAGCAATGCTGGGAAGGGAGGATTGTAATGTCCTTGATTTTCGAGTAGTCACCATGGAGTCAATTTAGTTAATTAAATATTAAATTGTCTTGAAATAATATTCTAGATGTTTATATTTAATTAATTAATTGTTAAAGTGACTATTAAATGCTATGCTCAAATATTAAATAAAAAGTCACTTTACAAATGCAAAATATTTAATAAGCATTAAAGGTGAAGTATAAAAGTGGTTGAAAGGAAATGAATTAATCATCTTTTTGAAAAATTATTATTCTTAAGACAATGTTGGAGAGCTTGGGTTTATAGGTTCTGGAGACTTGGGGACAAAAACCCTCGAGTTGAAGGACTGGACGGAAACCCAAATCCTTTTGCAAGTGAATTCATATTGGAATTCACAAAGTTTCAAAGTTTAGTTCGGTAGGTTATATGAAATTTGTGCAGTCTTTCCAAAGACAAATTTCAAAGGATAATCAAAGATGGTATTTGTAGAGATAAATAATATAATATTCAGACAGGTGCAACTATCTGGTGATATTCCTTGTTTGTTAAACTTGGTATAGAATTGTAATAGTCGAATGAGCATTCGGTATTGCTAGAGGAAGCTGAAATTATTAATTGGTTTATTTAGCTAGGTGCAGGTTGGATACATCTCTTTACTCCTTTAAAGGGAAGGCGCATGTCATAGGAGGAATCATAGTGTTTATGTGGGAGCTATGACAAAATTAGAGGTGGCAAGGAAGAGGTGATGTGGAAGAGGTTAGATAAGTGTCTAGGATGAGGACAAACAAGTTGTGACTATAAGGTAGCATTCAAAGGCATTTTACACCTCAGACGATGCTTGATTCCAGACGCCAACATATGAAATAAATTGGGTGGCGTGGGCCGTGCCTTTAAGAGGAGTTGTATAAGTTGATAGGGGTTGATGTGAAGAGTCGTCGTTGAGGCAACTCATGTTTTGTGATGACGGGAGCTATAAGTTGGATGTGGTTTTGTTATATGTTGATGGTCGATTACCTCAAATATTGTTGTAGCTTACCATTGTCTATAGTGGTTGGCAGGCTTCATTTCTAGACTCCAAACATTATCTAAAAAGTATTCTATCTTTAGAAAGTTGATATTTCTTTACTATTTTGTGCTTCATAGTGTTGGTGAGAATATAAGACTCAAATCATATACTAAAATATTTTGATTGGAAATCATATGTTAATCTGATAATTTTTGGAAATTTTGTGCTTGATGCTTATGGTGAAAATAATTAGCTCATATCTTACATCAGAAAATATGTCATGAATTTTGATTTATAGCATGACACCATATTATGGTTACAATACACTCTCTTCATACAAAATAGCTTCTGTTAGGAATAAATGAACTCGATTATAAATGCAGCTTTTTTTATGTTAAATTCTTTAATTTCATGTCTCATCGGTTATCTTTAATGTGTTTCTGTTTAAGTTAACAAATGAAATCATATCTGAAAAATTTACTCTTCTCTTGATTTCTTACAGAACCAGGCTATTACGAAGACGGAAACTTTGGTATAAGATTGGAGAATGTACTCATTATCAAGAAGGCTGACACAAAATTTAACTTTGGTGGAAAGGGATATTTGGCATTTGAGCCCATAACTTGGGTAAGTTAAGTGGTTGGTTTTACAATGTTCTAAGTTACCATATTTAAATTGAAAAGTATTGAAATGTTTAAAATTGATGATGAAGTAAAGAAAGGGGAGTGAATGCTTATGTATGAATAAAGGGTTATAACATTTGCTTAGGGAGGTACCTCTTCTAAATAATAGATTCCTTTTTAATCAAACAATTAGGTATAGATTTATTTCAATCTCATAGCATAACTACCTGGTATGCTATACCCTTTAAGTAGGTACAGAGAATTAGAGTTACTGTTTTGTGGAAGTGTACTACTGGCATACTATAAAATAATGTTATTGAAGTTGCCACTTAATTGACAATATCTGATTAATTGGCAGCTCTGGGGTTGGCATAAGCTTTCTTAAACAATTGGGAAATTTGCAGTATTTTCAAAACATTTTGGGGCAATGGGAGAAAATATTTATTTTTCAAAATACCTTGATTTTAATGGAAAAATTACAGAATAGTTATAAAATTCGGAAATTTCCTGATCAGAATTTAAAACAAGTTATATTAACTTGTGATTTTTCATCCATTTTTCTGATTTTTACTATGTTGGGTCCTTATCAATTTCATACATACAACAAAAAATAGAGTGTAGCAGTAGGTATCTGCCTGATTTTCAATGGTATTAACTGGGACTTCATCTCATTGTTATGTTTACGGTGCATTGTTTGAGGCTGTGCATAGGTTTCAGTGTTTCACCTTATCCTATCACTGGATGGGGATCATGGGTATACAAAGACATGCCTTCCATCTGTCCTTTCACATGTTAAACATGGCATTCTTAACTCTCACATTGATCATTAGGATTTGAATTATCATACTGTGTACAACAGTTGTATCTAGGAGCAGATCTGTCCCATGACAATTTTCTAGGCTGCCTGCATCTTCCTCTTCTTTCCATCAGTTCTCAAAGAAGGGTTTGCAATGCATCTTCAGCTTTCAGCAGCATAAATACCAACAGAAATGCATCACTGTATGTGAGTTTTTGGTCATTGTCAGTAAGGCATCTGTATTTGTCTGTGAAAAGTTCTTCACGCCTTTTAGTTTGCAATGACACCATAATTCCTCAAAACCATAGTTTGCAGACTCTGACTCGGAGAGTGCTCGGCAAGCCCAAAATTTTCAACTTGGCAAAAACTCGACAACTTAAAAAATACTAAAATTTCTTAAAAAACCACTTTTTTTCAAAATTCAATTAGAAAATGTATCAAATGAGTCTAAAAAACCATGAGGAAGTGTTTTCTATTAAATTTGATTCTAGAATACATATGGATTACAAAATCACATCATCATGCGAAGTTGGATAGTGGATACAAAAGCTAGCTGCTAACACATAACTATTATGAATTTATGATGATTGTCTTTGAAAATCATCATCACAAATGTCATATTTAGACAAGTAAAAAATTACAAGTTCTTACAATTTCCTCTTCCCCAACCTAATGAAAAATTGGGGGGTAGAGGCTATGTTCCTCGCACTCAATTGTGGTGTAATGTTCCCTTTTAGGATTGCCCTAAATCTTACCCTAGAATCACAAATATAATGTAGTTAGGGTTTTTAACTCACCAGTTAAATGCCTTAAGCCAGATAAATCTTGGTTTAGATCCCGCAATTAGGTTAGATGCCATTGGAATATACTTCATATGATCAACAGTAATTACTTATCTATTTAAATGATGTAGATACATAACTATTTCAAAACTATCTACACATTATCCATAATGCATAGTGGAAGTCTTAATCATAATAGGATTTGGATGAGGAACATGACAAGTCCGCCTGAAGCTATCCATACCAAGCCCAAGAGCACGAGCATCCCAGACAACCTACCCCTTGGCCCAAGTGGTAGGAATGTTCAAACTAAGACAATTCCACCCTTGGGTGGCGTGCATGGTGGATAAACTTGTATCTTCTTTCCCTATCCATGCTGCCTTATCCGCCCCTCTTATGATTGAAACTCCTTGAATCCATCCTGACGACCAGTCATAGTTTGGCTTGATAGGAAAGCCTTGAAAGGGGTGCTTGTAAACTACTCAACCCACCTAAGCCCAAGAGCACGAGCATCCAACTAAGACAACCCACCCCTTGGCCCCAAGTGGCAGGAACATCTAGACTAAGACAATTCCAGTCTCAGAGTGGCCTATTTAGCATGGGAGGCCTGTAAACAACATCCTCCTAGCTTGCTTCCTTCAACCTTACATTTGATTGATCATAGGATAAAGACATACATAAATATATATACAAT